>BTHS01000016.1:114078095-114230595 GCA_036184385.1 Tokudaia muenninki
TAAATAAGGCTGCTATGAACTTAGTGGAGCATGTGTACTTATTGCATGCCTAGGGAGGCCCAGGAGTGGTATAACAGAATCCTCTGGGTGTATCATGCCCAGTTTTCTGAGGAACTGCCAGACTGCTTTCCAGAGTGATTGTACCAGCTTGCAGTTCCACCAGCAGTGGAGGAGTGTTCCTCTTTCTCCACATCCTCGCCAACAACTGTTGTCTCCTGTGTTTTTGATCTTAGACATTCTGACTGGTGTGAGATGGAATCTCAGGGTTGTTTTGATTTGCATTTCCCTAATGACTAAGTATGTTGAATATTTTTTAGGTGCTAGAAACTGGTGCATGAGGTCTTCTTGCTAGTGAGTTTGTTGGAATTCAGATTGTGATTATAGCATATGATCTCCTGAATTTCAGACTGGAACTAGAACTACCATATACATTTACAAGACTACAAATCTGCCTTCAGTATTTATTTATTTATTTATTTATTTATTCATTTATTTATTTATTTATTTTTGGTTTGGTTTGGTTTTGCAAGACAGGGTTTCTCTGTGTAGCTCTGGCTTTCCTAGAACCCACTTTGAGGACCAGGCTAGCCTTGAACTCAGAAATCTGCCTGCCTCTGCCTCCCAAGTGCTGGGATTAAATGTGGCCTTCAGTAATTCAAATGAGAAAGCTATAAGGTCTTAACTTGTCATTTAGTTGGTTAAAACATGAATAAAAAAATCACCAATATTATGACTATGGCATTTTTATATGTACATATAATGGATGATTATCACATTATATACCAAAACACCTCTATCATGTTTATTCACCCCTTTTGATACCTTTAGTATTTCCCCAATTGTTCCATTTCAACTTTCATGTCGTTTACTCAAATCTAGATTTTTACATTTGTCTTTTAATTCTTAGATACCTACACAGAGAGCGTCTATAGGATATAGCTTTATGACTGTTAACAAAAATGTGGCATGAACCCTGGTACTTTTAAACAGCTCAATGAATACTCTCTTCTGCATTCTAGACCTTAGCATGAGAACTGTAGCTATTAAATTGTGAGATTTCAATGACATTAATGATATAGTTGGACACAGAAGTGGCAGGGACTATCCAATGGCACTTGCCAACCAAATGCACAAGGCTATGCTTAATCCAGTGTGCGGGAAAGAAGCAGTAGTCAGGATAGTAGATCTTTCACAGATGGATACCACTTGCTGACTCAGAATGTTGTTACTATTAGTAAATTACATGTACTAACAGGTTCAGCAAGAATTTGCCGAAGTAGAGTATAAGTCAAGGGAATATAACATTTCTGAAGAGATTAAAGAGATGATATCCATAGTCCAGGGCTTGGAAGATGCAAGATTAGAGATTCCCAACACATCCTCAATCAGCTTTCCTGTCTCATCTGAAACTGATAGAGGATTATCACCATCTTAATCAAATGGTCACTTTAAATGCAGCTGCTTTGACATATGTGTTTACACTGAATGAGCACATTAACACTTTCCATACGACTTGATATAGAGTTATTAATTAACCAAACATCTTCTTTCTTTATGCTGAGACAATCAGACCTCCAAAAGTAGTTCACTTTCAGCTGGCAATGCCAACACTACATTATCAGTGCCCCCTTATCAGTGCTACCCCATTATCAGGGTGGCATAAAATGTTTAATTTCTACGTCAAAATGTAATTGTAAAAGTATTTCATCACCTTTCCCTGTGCACTATATAAAATTGACCTATTTTCACATTGTATCTCTTCTTAATATTAATACTGAATTATCAGATTTTGTATAATTTTCAAAGTGACTCTTTATTTTTTGTAGAGGGAAGGTGACCTGGAGCAAAATGATCAAACAAGAATGGGGAGGAAAGTAAAGTAAAGTGTGAAAACCAGAGATGGGAACACTAAAAAACTAAGGGCCATGTGAGTGGTCACATGGAAATCCAATACACTATAAGCTATCTAAAACATATATATTCACAAATAAATCCTATCTAAAGGAAACCAGCAAATACAGTTGAGACATGGTCCCAGTTGGACATCTATTATCACCAAATGAAGATTTCAGGACTATGAATGGGTTATATATTATTACTTTGTTGGCCAAAAAGGTGCCATGAGAACCCGCAAGCAACCCAAACTATTGCCAATTCAATGTGTGCCTAACTATACACTGACATTAAGGCAATAATTGTGAAGAAAACACCTATACATAGAGCTGAACACTGAGAAATTAATCTGCTGCTTACGTACAGTAGAGGTGAAGGCTGTACTAGGAGGTACACTACATACCAAAGGACATACCAAGCAATTCCAAATCCTTTCGTCCAAAATAGTGTCCTGCCTTCAAAACTCATTGGTACTAATACTAACACACACCTGTGGGAGTAACCAATCAAGTTCTGATTCTGATTTGATGTAAGGCCCACTCCAAAAGTTGAAACCCATAACCGTAACTGTTTATGTAGCCAAGACTCTGAGACTAGATAAGTCAGGGACAGAGTGGAAAACCAAATACTACTGTTCTGCTTAAATAATGTATCAATATAATGACAACTATCAACATTCTGCTATACATATAGATCAGTGCCTTCCTCGGCCACCATCTGATAACTTTCCTCCTGCAGAACATGGGAAGGAATATAGAAACATACAACCAGAAAATATGCAGAAGACCTGACAACTTTTGGTCTTGATATTTCTACATATGCACAATAACACTTAAAAAACCTTCCCATATATTGTGGGATGAAGCTAGGCAAGGCAAGGAACTGATATGTGAGCATAGCAGATAACATTAGGAGTCATTGTCCTGCTATATTCCTTTAGAGTCACAATAGTATTTAATTTTACCCCAACTCCTTGGGCTATACTGTCTGAAGTTCTGGGACAACCAAGTGGCATCAGATATGGGTACTATCTCAGAATAGGTCTTAAGTCAAATCAGAGAGCCACATCCAGACAGTACAGAGGGACTAAGCAGCCTTGGAGCATTAAGACAAATGGAGCATCTTCATCAAATACCTTAGCTCAGGACTCAAAGAATCCAAAAGAAGAAGGGACAAAGTATGCGAAGAGCCAGAGCAGATGGAGGACTCCAAGGAAGCAGGTCCTTCTAACACAGTACAACCAACTACACCTGAATTAACAGAGAATGGCTGCAGGCACAGGGTCTGCATGGGTCTGTACTCAAATGGATCCCAGAACTTAGCAGATAAGTTGACACGTGCCCCTATCCCCAACCTAGACATTGTTTCTAATTGATGAACTACTCTTAAGAAATGGTCGATTCCATAGAATGGGGAAGCTGAAAGAGAAAAAAAATAGAGACAACTAGACTGGAGAAAAAAAAATACATGAAATATAATTGTAGAGACAATGAGAGAGGGAGATAGAGAGGGATAGAGAGGGAGATAGAGGAGAATGAACTAATAAATGACATACATGCTAGAATAAAAATAATCTTGCCACTCAACAAATATTTTTTGTGTAATTTATTTTTATCTTTTTTGTGTGCATGTGTGAGTTTCTCTGTGTGTGTGATGTGTGTAGTGCATGTCCTCTCTCTCTCTCTCTCTCTCTCTCTCTCTCTCTCTCTCTCTCTCTCTCTCTCTCTCTCTCTTTCTCTCTCTCTCTCTTCCATGTTGTTCAAAGAAAGACATTGGATGTTTGTCTCCTCTACTCTCTTCCTTAATGATTTCATTTGAGTCAGGTGTGCTGGGAAGCCATATATCAGTAGCTGCCTGCTTAGGCCCCTCAACACTGAAGTTTCAGATAGAGTATATGCAGCAATTTGAGGCTTTGAGCTGGGCACATGGGATTGACACCCAGATTTTTTTGAGTACTTCTGCTTAAGAAATATTACTCTTACTCACTGATCCACTTCCCTGGATCTATATGTAAGATTCTTTTTTTGCTTTTATTTTTACATTTCCCTCCTCCCCTTGCTTCTATGAGGGTGCTCCATCACTCACTCACTCACTCACTCACTCACTCACTCACTCTTGCCTCCTTGCCCTGGCATTCTCCTACACTGGAGCATCAAACCTTCACAGAACCAAGGGCCTCTCTTCCCATTGATGCCCCACAAGCCTATCCACTGCTACATATGTAGCTGCAGCCATTTCTCTCTCCATGTGTACTCTTTGGCTGGTGGTTTACTCCCTGGGAGCTCTCGGGGGGGGTGGGGACTGTTTGGTTGATATTGTTGTTCTTCCTGTGAGGTGGCAAACCCCTTTAGCTCCTTCAGTACTTTCTCTAACTCCTCCATTGGGGACCCCAAGCCCAGTTCAATGGTTGGTTGCAAGCATCCCCCTCTGCATTTGTCAGGCTCTGGCAGAGCCTCTCAGGAGACAGCTAAATCAGGCTCCTGTCAGCAAGTACTTCTTGGCATCCACAATACTGTCTGGGTATGGTGTCTGTTTATGGGATGGATCCTGAAGAGGGGCAGTCTCTGGATGGCCTTTCCTTCAGTCTCTGCTCCACATGTTGTCTCCATATGAGCACTGTGAGTATTTTGTTTCCCCTTCTAAGAAGGACTGAAGCATCCACACTTTGGTCTTCCTTCTTCTTGAGCTTCCTGTGGTCTGGGAATTGTATCTTGGGTAATGCTGAGGTTTTGGGATAATAGTCACTTATCGGCAAGTACATACTGCTCAGCTATTAAAAACAATGACTTCATGAAATTCTTAGGCAAATGGATGGAACTAGAAAATATCATCCTGAGTGAGGTAACCCAGTAACAAAATAGCACATATATAAGATATTTAAGGGCTCATGTTCTGCTGATTCAATTAAGTGGGACGATAAGCTTCTCAAGCTATTTTTTTTTATACATGGATGATTTAACAGTGGCATTCACAGTGCCCTTTATATAGTGTAAGTTGCCATGTCATTTATTTGTCCTGATCCCTGCAATATGGCAGATGTTTTTGTGAGTGTCTGAAGACCTATTTTGCTGGAATTTAGCCTAGTTTATTCTAATACTGTAAGTTGATTATATTTCCTGTGTTTTTCCTGTAATTCCATGCTGCTAATTTTATATGAAGACAAATAAACTGCATCTTGATACCAACTAGAAAAAGTTTACATTACTCTTGTATAAATTACTTTTTATAACTTACTTGTATTATTCTTGTTTATACATTTATGTGGTGACTAATGTAAATACATATTACTTGGTCATTTAAAATTTAGTAGAGAAATGTTAGACATGAGATAGATCATTGATACAGAAGATCCAATTGAATGTTTCAAGGGGGAAGAGATCGTATTCTATTGAGAATTTAAATAAATTAGTACTAAATAAATCAGCCACTGAGATTAATTAGTCTTTTATATTAAACAGCTATTTTATTTGCTTACTTCCCAAATGCTACTGCCCAGTCCCCTTTGCCTTTTGTAGTGATTTGAATATGTTTGGTCCAGGGAGTGGCACTCTTTGGAGTTATGGCCTTAGAATAGGTGTGTCACTGTGGGCATGGGTTTTAAGACCTTAGATGCCTGAAAGTCAGTCTTCCACTAACAGCCGTCAGATGAAGATGTAGAATTCTCAGCTCTGCCTGAACCATGCCTGCCTGGATTCTGCCATGCTCCTACCTTGATGATAATGGACTGAACCTCTGAACCTGTAAGCTAGTCTCAATTGAATGTTGTCCTTTACAAGACTTGCCTTGGTCATGATGTCTGTTCACCGTGGTAAAACCCTAAGACAGAGGTCTTTCCCCTATCTGCTCACCCTTTCTACTCTTTGAGGGTGCCCATGCCTCTGGATATCTACCCTTACCCCTGCCCCCCGGTGGTATATCAAGTCTCTTCAGGATAAGACACATCCTTTCCAACTGAGGTCAGACAAGGCAATACTTTGTTACTTGTGTGCCAGAGGCCCCATATCAGGTTGTGCATGCTCTTTGGTTGGTGACTAAGTCTCTGGGAGCTCTCGGGGTTCCAGGTTAGTTGACACTGTTGTTCTTCCTACGGGGTTGCCATCCTTTTCAGTTCCTTTAATCCATCCCCTAACTCTTCCACAGGGGTCTCCAACCTCCATCCAATGCTTGACTGTGTGTATCTGCATCTGTTTCAGTCAGCTATTGGGTAGAGCATATCAGAGGACAGCCATAATAGGCAAGCACATCATAGCATCGGTAATAGTATTTGCTACTCATCCTGGGGATTGATCCCAAGATGGGCTGGTCACTAGACAGCCGTTCATTCAGTCTGGGCTCAATTTTTTCCCCTGCATTTCTTTTAGACAGAAGCAATTTAGAGTTGGAAGATTTGTGGGTAGATTGGTGTCCCCAGCACTTGAATGTAGGTCCTGTCTGGAACATGGAGGGGGTCCATATCCCTTCTGTGAGCCATTTTAACTAAGGTCACCCCCATTGAGTCCTGAGAGTCTATTTCATTCCAGATTTCTGGGACTTCCTAGAGATCTGCCCCCTAAGCTTTGGCAACTGTACATTTTTATTCATACTCCTGACACTCTGGTCCTCTTTCCTGTCTCTCTCCATACCTGATCCTGCCCCTCTTCCCCCACTTCTTTCTTCCTCCCCTCTTCCCCACATCTCGCCCTCCCTTGGCCTTCCATAACTATTTTGCTCTCCCTTTTAAGTAGCATTTAAGCATCCTTACTTAGCCTTTCTCTCATATAACTTCTTAGGGTATGTGATATGTATCATGGATCTTCAGTTCTTTTTGGCTAATATTATCTTGGCAGGTATATACCACACATTTCCATTTGGGTATCAGTTACCTCATTGAGGATGATATTTTCTAGTTCTATCCATTTGCCTGCAGAATTCATGATGGCCTTGTTTTTAATAGCTGAATAGTATTCCATTGTGTAAATAAATCACATTTTCTATATCCATTTCTCAGTTAAGCAGCATCTGGTTTGCTTCAAGTTTCTGACTATTACAAATAGAGCTGCTGTAAACATACCTGAATACATGCCTTTGTGGTATGGTGGAGCATATTTTGGGTATATGCCCAGAAGTGGTATAGCTGGATCTTCAGGTAGAACTATTTCCATTTTATTGATAAACACTGATTGATTTTCATAGTAGTTTTACAAGTTTGTAATTCCACCAGCAATGGAGGAGTGTTTGTTTTCTATATCTAAGCAGGTTCTGTAGCTTGAGGTTTTGATCTTAGATGAGTCTTATATGACAAATAACATTTTCACACTGTAGAAATAAGAAACAAAGTTTAGGTAAATCAAATAGCATGGAGAGCATTTAAAATTGAAACTCCATGGTCTACTTCAACTGGACAGTCAGTCTGATGACTTATCTTATTTTCAAAATATTATTCTAACTCTAATCCAAGGTCATATGCTGCATGAAAAAATAGATGTAAATTTGGAAAGGGGATAATCACTAAAATGGCTTAAAAGGCATTCACAAAGTCGAAAGACATGTGCAGAAATGCATTCATGATAAGATACAACTTGAATTAAAATTTGAGAGTGTGGGGAAAGTAAGAACATTAACAAAGTTGGTAATGCAATGAAGAGCAGAAACAGAAATGAGACAAAGCATGAATGAGCACCATTCTGCATAGATGCCGTCTGTTGTGTTTGATGTGGGGAAATAGGCTGGGACAGAAAGGGAAATAGGGGAAGAGAAAAAGCTTAACCATAGGTAGAGGTAGGTTCCCTTCCTTAGGGATACCTTTATGATCAATGATTTAATGTCCTAGTAATGTATTGCCCTTATAAAATGTTCACATTTTGATTGTCCTTGTAATACTCTAGTGAAGATGTCAAACAGTAGGTATTGACTTGGAAGCAAAGAGTGGTAGAATCATAAAGACATGGATGTAGAAGGGATAGCCACAGTAGCCCAGAAAGAATATATATATATATTGGGCATCCCTATGGGCATCCCTATGAAAAGGAAATAAATTTGAGGTGGTGGACCGGAAGCAGGTAGAGAAAGGAGCAGGATGGATCCATTGTGGGGGTAGGATGGAGGGAGAATATGTGAGAAGTGATAGCTGGAATTGGGTTGTATTTGGGGTATGTCATGGAAAACTAATGTGCAGGAAAACTTCCTGAAATCTTTGATACAAACCCTAGTAAGAATTCCTAGTAATGGAGAATACAGAATCTGAACTGACCACCTTTTGTAGCCAGGCTAGGCTAACAGTGGTGGGACTCAATTGAGTTATTGACTGGCCAAGAGCGTCCTTTGGAAATTCCTAAACAAACAAGTCAGATTCTAGGTCAGAAGGTCACTCTGTGAAAATTAACACCAGGCTCCATTACCAAGGACAACATCCACACAACTCATGAAAAGTAGAGATGTTGAGGTCATACTTGCATAAAGTCTTCAACCCTGCCTTGTAGTTTTTTTGGCATAAGAAGATAAACTGAAAGATATGAAAAGAGAAACCTGGACACCCTCCAAACCACAGAACTCTTGATTTACAATCTGACCTACCTGCAAGATATCCTGGGATGATGGTGGTCAGAACTTGTGAGAGTGCTTAATCAATATTTGATTTACCAAGAGGACCAAACCACAAGAGAGTCCATGCCTCACACTGTCTAGATAGGCAGGAACTGGAAACTGGATAGTCCAGAGACCTAGGATAATAGTAGACAGGCTCAGAAGAAAGAAAGGAAGAAGGAGCAAGAGAAAGAGAGAGTGGAGAAATGGTTGCTATATTCATTGATTAGTGCCTTATCCAGTTTTCATCAGAGAGGCTTCCTTTCTCTGCAACAGATAGGAACATGGGCAGAAACCCACAACTAGACATTTAACTTAAGAGAGAAAGTCTAAGTTGGAATTCTTCATCAGATTCTCTCTTTAGCAAATCAGGAAGACATACAGGGAGGAAAGATTATAGGATTCGTAGAGGATGGCAGATACCAGGAAAACATGGCCCACTAAATCAACTCAGCAAGCTCATATGGCCTCACAGAGACTGAAGAGGCAAGCATTGATTCTATAGGGGTCTGCACCAGGTCTTCTACATATATATTATGCCTATGAGCTAGATGTCTTTGTGGGAATCTTCACTCTGGGACCAAGTATCTCTAACTCTTTACCTGTTAGTAAGATTCTTTTCCTCCTGTTGTTTTGTCTTGTCCAGCCTCACTATGAGACTTTTGCCTCATCTTATTTTGTCTTGTTTTGTACTTACTATTCGACTGTTGCCACTTAGAGTGCTGCTTAGTTTCTGGAGGAGAAATGGAGAAAAGATGTACATGACAGATAAGGGAGATGGGGATTAGCTGGGAGGATTGGAAAGAGGGCAAATTGTCAGTGATACATATTGTATGAAAGAAGAATCTATTTTAATTAAACATGCATAACACACACATACATATGCTGAAGAAATCTGATATTTCTAATATAATACAAAAGTTGTATTCAGTTATACAGTCTACAAATGGAATTAGAAAAGTAAATCTAATAACGAGTTTTCAGGAAGTTGATTATGAATATTAATTTTAAGGGAGAATGGAATTGTTTCAGAATTGCAGGAAATCTTTGAGGGGTGAATCTAGCTGAGCAATAAGGGGAGATTCCTGCCATACACCAGGTGGAAACTTGTTTAGGCAAAATGAACTATATGCATAGAGTCATTTCTAAGAGTTTTGCAATAATGTGGTTTAGATTAAAGTATATTTTGCAACTTTAAAATTATCAGTACAATCATTTTAGGAGAAGCATACACAGGTTTAAAGGGTAAGGAATGAAGACCAATAATTATATATTCTATATGTGGTGATATAATAATCTGAATTCCCTTTTGCAAGTTTGTAGCTTTACTGATAAAATCATTTTAAAATGTGCACAGAATGATGCTCATGGACCATCTTCTTTATATTAAGAAAGGAATCAAAGGCAGGTAATCTGCCAATCTTAACAGCTGCTGATAGAGGTGATATGGGTAGAAAGAAAAAGGATATAGAGTGAAATTTGTGTCTTCTAACCTCAGGTCTAAGGAGAAAGCTAAAAAATTGAAGTTGGCAAACAGCCTGTAAATGCATCAGGGGAGCTTCTCTGCAGAAAGTAAGAATGTCCAAAGTTCCAGTGTAAGCATGCTTAACATTTGGGTTAATACATAAAGTGGGATAAGGTTAAGGTTTTTAGAAGAAGATAGGTTAGCAGTGCTTTGTAAGCAACTGCATTGAGGGGATTGTTTCTTGTGGGTATAAAAGTGTTATCTCATTAAAGTAAAAATTATTACTCCCACCATTTTGACATGTTTCCAAGCCTTTCAGGTGTCCTTTGAGCTGGTTCCCTGGCAAGGAGTTTGGCAGGCCCAGTTGGAATAATTCTTGTGAGATGGTACAATAGTTTATGAAATCTTGGGTAGTTTAAATTGTTACATCGCTACCCAGGTCCTGAGGTAGAACTCAGATCTAATAAATTTGACCCAGAATAGCTTGTTTTCCTTTAATAAATAGCCCTCAATGAAGTCTTGGTTCCTCTACCCATCTCCATTTCAGATAAGTGTGATGTTCCTCTTTAAGTTTTGTTGCCATGGAACATCAAGTGTGGTTATATCTGGTTATAAGGGAGAGATCCAATCTTCATTGTCTCCAAGGTTGTTAATGGTTATCTAGCGATCCCAAAGTGTCAAAGATTGAGCAAAGAATCTTGTCTGTGCTGTGTTAGTGACGTTAAGGGTAAAATGTATGGAAAATCCTATATAAATACAAGAAATCGAATAACTCAATGCGATTTGGGAGTAATAAGTAGTGAAAGTTTAATAGTTGGTTTGAGATGGTCTTGCTCAGTGCACTGTATATAGCTTCAGATCCAGAGCTTCCATTGAAGGCACAGAGAAATATCTGACTTTGAGAAAGAACGCAGATGGAATATGGAGAAATTTGACATATGATGTGGGCACAGCAGAATTTACAGTGGCTGAAATAATAAATAATTCTCTAAGTTATGCTTGAATACACTGGAGTAATTGTAGAATGCACACATGACTGAGTAATACTAAAAAGAAAAACAATCTGATTTTATATGAATAATTGATGATCTGAATTAATTCACCATCAGTGAGAAGATGGTCGCTATGTGTATTCAGGCTAACCTTCAGGTTATTAATTCATAGCCTAAGGTTCACCTCTACTCAGATAATGGGTATAAAAGATTTATACCTATAATCATTATGTAGCAGTATATCACATGGCGCATATGTTTTTATGCCATGGCCAAATAACTGAGGACATCACAAGATCCTGGAAATCAGGGTAATGCTAGAAAGACATAAGACTGCATTCATGTATAAAAATGAACAATTTCTGTTTTGCCACTGCTGCTCATATAGTTCTTAGCTACCTACCAGTGATAGCATTGTAAGCAGAACTTGAGCAAATGTATATTTGAGCATCTTGTTGAGTTCTTCCTCCCAGCACTTTGTAACCCTTGTGTACATGTTGGTACTGGAAGGTGTTCCTCCTATGCCATACCCTGAACCTGCCATTTTCATTGATCACGCTTTTACATGTGGATCAGGTAAGGTATGTCTTTGAGAAAACAACTGTAGATCATCTGGACTCCAACAACTTTCATATGGTACTCTTTCTGAAATAAACTACTGTTGAATTTTAGAGTAGAAGATAATTGGTATCAGATTATTTCCGAAGTGTTAACATTGTCATTAATTATCTAGCTTCCTTGCTGTAACTTGGGCAAAAAGATGTAATTAAAAATCATTTGAGATAGGAAAGAATTTATTTGACTTATACTCTGTGAATAAAACTGAATAGGAACTCAAGCAACAGCTTGCAGTATAATGTATGGAAAATTCTTGCTGCCTTGCTCACAATGTTTATCTATCTTTCTTAAAATGTCCAGGATGAACTGTGTAAGAAATATTGCTTCACACAGTAGTGTTTTTGACAGTAGTGTTTCACACAATAGTGCCTCACATAGTGTACCCCTAGATCTACTGACAATTAAGACAGCCCTCCATGCACACTCTCTTTCCAATATTATTTTGGCATTATCCCAATCTAAATGACTTCTTTTTTCTCTTTAGACTGGGACAAGTTGCCAATTAAGAAAACTCCACCTCTTCTTTACATTACACACAAAATATCATATTCAGACATTCTGAAACTTATTCTTTATCTCCTTTGCCATCCGAAGGGCCATGTTCATATCATAATATAAATCTTTTAGAAGTCTACAGTCTTTGAAAATTATACATTGTTAGACCAAAGTAAAACTCTGGATTGTTAAAGAAATGTAGGGAGATTAATTACCAATAATGATTGCATACCTTTTATAGGAAAAGTATAACATTTTAATGATATTTTTGCGATACGAAGTGCTACATGATGAAATGAGAGTATGTAACTTAGCTTCGAAATCGTATCACAGGTGGATGTGTCAGCTACATCAATATATTCCATTACTGTTTTGTAACTTTGGTATTTTAGGGTATCACTTAAAATCTATTAGAATATCCATTGTAATTTTATATACCTCTGGGGTCGAAAGATTCAGAAAGTATAGAGTATTTAGTATTACTTAATAAGTATTCCATAACAATGGCAAAATTTTTTCAAAGTTGCTTACGATTTTTATAGTAAAAAATTAAACCAAAGGAAAGGAAGGAATGTGACTCTCCCTCCTAAGTAACAGTCCATCATTAAAGGAAATCAGAGCATAAACTCAAGTAAGAACTTAAAACAGAAAACAGGATGTATTTTTGTCTCTTGGCTCATGTTTTACAGGCTTTGTTATAGAGTCTCAGATCATCTGCTTAGGAATGGTCAAAAGTATTTTGAGCTGAGTCACGATAATCTCCCATACATATGTCAGCCAAATCTTGACAAATCTTCAATTGAGAGTCCCTTTTCAGGGTGACACTAAGATATGTCCAATTGGTAGTCAAAGCTAATAGGACAATAATGCACATAAATAAATGTCAATTTGAATGTTCTTTGTAACATATAAACAAGACTGGTCTACAAATTTTCACTCCTCAATAACTTCTAAGTTTTCTTTAGTGCTAAGGATAGGCATCACAGAAATGACTAAACTATAAGAAAAGAGACACACTATAGTTTTGTCAAACTCTGTATATCTTAGGATTCAATAATTCATGTTGCCTTCAAATCAGGCTGGAAATAACTTTTAGCCATATTTGTTTGTTCATTCATTCATTTACCCCTCTGTCTCCACATCTTGAATTTTAAGATTATAGACAAAAATTACTTTACCCAGTTTGCTTGATGTTGGAGATTGAACCTGAATTCCATGCATTCTAGGCTAGCATATAGCAAACTCTGATGTATCCTCAGGCTTAATTGTATCTCTTTTTACAGAAAGTTTCATTGGACCATAGTCACAATTACTTGTTTAAGTACTAGTCAATTGAATCTCTTTCCTGCTATAATGACAGCTAAGTCATTATGATAGACTGTACTGTTATCACCATTGAAGTTGTTTACTATCTGTTTCTATTAAGTTGATTTAGATAATCAATACTGTTATCGGGATAGAGCCTAAGTCCAGAAATCACTACTCCAATATTTAACATTACCATTAATTCATAAAATTCTCTATCAATTTTTTGTTATGTATGACATAAATCGATCTTAAATTGTCTGGTGAGTGATTGAAGATAAATATTTCATGTCTATTCTATGAATTTTGCTCCAGTCCTAGTCAAAAATATTGCATCAAAATATATTTCTCTTATTTATTGTTAGCAATTACATTCAGATTAAATTTAACCATTGTATATCGCATGTTAGAATTACTATAAGACTTAAAAACGTACATGTCTATAATTGATCTTAGCTGAAAGGCTAAGAAATATTAAATTCATGGGGGTCTAGATGCAACAAATATATAACTAAGATAAATAACATCCAATTTCTTTTGTATTGAATATAATTTTCATTTACATTGCAAATGCTAAAACCTTTCCCGGTTTCCCCCCTCCCGGAAAACCCCCAACCCCTCCTCCCACACCCTGCCTCCAAGTATATGTCCCTCCACCCGATCCACTCCCACCCCCCTCTCAATTTCCATTTGTTGGGGCATCTATTGAGCCTTCACCTGAACAAGAACCACTCCTCCCACTGATGCCCCACAAGGCATTCCTCTGCCATATTTTTGGCTGGAATCATGTGTTCCCCTTGGATGATGGTTTAGTCCCTGGAAGTCTTGGGCATCTGAGTGGCAGACATCTTGTTCTTCCCATGGGGCTATAAATTCCTTCAGCTCCTTCGGACTGCCCTCTGACTCATCCATTGGGGAACCCAAGCCCAGTCCAATGGTTGGCTGCTAGCATCTGTCTCTGTATGTGTAAGGCTCTGACAAGGTCTCTCCAGAGACAACCATGACATGCTCCTTTTGGTGTGCACTTCTTGTCATCCATAATAGTATTAGGGTTTGGTGACTGTTTATAGGATGAATCCCTGGTAGGGCAGTCTCTGGGAGGCCTTTCCTTCAGTATCTGTACCACACTTTGACTCCTTTATTACTCCTGTGAGTATTTTGTTCCTTTTCTAAAAGGAACCAAAGCACCCCCATTTCAGTGTTCCTTCTTGAGCTTCCTGCGGTCTGTGAATTGTAACTTGTTTATTTTGAACTTTTGGGCTAACATCCACTTATCAGTGAGTGCATACCATATATATTCTTTTGTGATTGGGTTACTTCGCTCAGGATGACACTTTCTAGTTCCATCTATTTGCCTAAGAATTTCATGAATTCATTGTTTTTAATAGCTGAATAATACTCCATTGTGTATATATACCACAATTTGTGTATCCATTCCTCTGTTGAAGGACATATGTGTTCTTTCCAGTTTCTGGCTATTATAAATAAGGCTGTTATGAACATAGTGGAGCATGTGTCCTTATTACATATTGGAATATCTTCTGGGTATATGCCCAGGAGTGGTATAGCTGGGTCCTCAGATATTACTATGTCTAATTTTCGGAGGAACCACCAAACTGATTTCCAGAATACTTTTACCAGCTTGTAATCCTACCAACAATGGAGAAGTGTTCCTCTTTCCCCACATCTCTAGCATCTGATGTCCCCTGAGCTTTTCATCTTAGCCATTCTGACTGGTGTGATGTGGAATCTCAGAGTTGTTTTGATTTGCATTTCCCTGATAACTAAGGATGCTGAACATTTCTTTAGGTGCTTCAGAGCCATTCAAGTTGCCTCAGTTGAGAATTCCCTGTTTAGCTCTGTATCCTATTTTTTGTTTGTTTTTGTTTTTGATTTTTCTAGACAGGGTTTCTCTGTATAGCCCTGGCTGTCCTGGAACTCACTCTGTAGACCAGGCTGGCCTCGAACTCAGAAATCCGCCGGCCTCTGCCTCCCAAGTGCTGGGATTAAAGGCGTGTGCCACCACTGCCCCTTGTATCCTATTTTTTAATAAGGTTATTTGACTCTCTGGAGTATAACTTCTTGAGTTCTTTGTATAGATTGGATATTAGACCTCTATTGGATGTAGGATTGGTAAAGATATTTTCCCAATTTGTTGGTTGCCATTTTGTCCTTTTGACAGTGTCCTTTGCCTTACAGAAACTTTGCAATTTCATAAGGTCCCATTTGTTGATTCTTGTTCTTAGAGCATAAGCCATTGGTGTTCTATTCAGGAACTTTTCCCCTGTGCCCAAGTGTTCAAGGTTCTTCCCCACTTTCTATTCTATAAGCTTCAGTGTGTCTGGTTTATGTGTATGTCCTTGATCAACTTGGACTTGAGCTTTGTACAAGCAGATAAGAGTGGGTCGATTTGCATTTTTCTGCATGCTGACCTCCAGTTGATCTAGCACCAATTGTTAAAAATGCTGTCCTTTTTCCATTGGATGTTTTTAGCTCCTTTGTCAAATATCAAGTGACCATAGTGTGTGGGTTCTTTTCTGGGTCTTCAATTCTATTCCATTGATCTTCTTGGCTGTCTCCATACCAATACTGAACAGTTTTTATCACTATTGCTCTGTAGTAGCGCCTGGGGTCAGCGATGGTGATTCCTCCAGAAGATCTTTTGTTTTGGAGAATAGTTTTTGATATCCTGGGTTTTTTATTATTCCAGATGAATTTGAGAATTGCTCTTTCTGGATCTATGAAGATATGATTTGGGATTTTGATGGGTATTGCATTGAATCAGTAGATTGCTTTCAGAAAGATGGCCATTTTTACTATATTAATCCTATCAATCCATGAGCATGGGAGACCTTTCCATCTTCTGAGATCTTCTTCGATTTCTTTCTTCAGAGGCTTGACATACTTTTCATACAGATCTTTCACTTGCTTCATTAGAGTCACACCAAGGTATGAAACATTATTTGGGACTATTTTGAAGGGTTTCATTTCCCTAATTTCTTTCTCAGCTTCTTTATCTTTTGAGTAGAGGAAGGCTACTGATTTTCTTGAGTTAATTTTATATCCAGCCACTGTGCTGAAGTTGTTTATCAGCTATAGAAGTTCTCTGGTGGAAGTTTTGGGGTCACTTAAGCATATGATCATAGCATCTGTAAATAGTGATATTTTGACTTCTTTTCCAATTTGTATACCTTTGACCTCCTTTTGTTGTCTGATTTCTCTGGCTAGGATTTCAAGTACTATATTGAATAGATAGAGAGAGAGTGGGCAGTCTTGTCTGGTTCCAGATTTTAGTGGGATTGCTTCTCTCCATTTAATTTGATGTTGGCTACAATTTGCAGTATATTGTTTTCACTATGTTTAGGTATAGGCCTTGGATTCCTGATCTCTCCAAAACTTTTATCATGAAGGGATGCTGGATTTCATCTAAAGTCTTTTCAGCATTCTTTTGAAATTACCATGTGGTTTTTGTTTTTTCCTTGAGTTTGTTTATGTAGTGGATTACATTGATGGATTTCTGTATATTGAACTATCCCTGTATCCCTTGGATGAAGCCTACCTGATCATGGTAAGTTATAGTTTTGATGCAATCTTGGATTTAGTTGGCCAGAATTTTGTTGAGTATTTTTGCATTGATGTTCATGAGGGAGATTGGTCTGAAGTTCTCCTTCCTTGTTTGGTCTTTGTTTGGTTTAGGTATAAACATTATTGTGGCTTCATAGAATGAGTTGGGTAGTGTTCCTTGAGTTTCTATTTCTTGGAATAGTTTGAAGATTATTGGTATTAGCTCTTCTTTGAAGATCTGATAGAATTCCCCACTAAACCCATCTGGTCCTGGAATTTTTTTTTTTTTTTTGATGGGAGACTATTAGCAACTGCTTCTATTTCCTCTGGACTTATGGAACTATTTAGATGGTTTGTATATCTGATCCTGTTTTAACATTGGCACCTGGTATATATCTAGAAAGTTGTCCATTTCATCCAGATTTTCAAACTTTGTTGAGTGTAAGCTCTTATAGTAGGATCCAATGATTTTTGAATTTCCACAGTTTCTGTTTTTATCTCTCCCTTTTCATTTCTGATTTTATTAATTTGGGTATTGCCTCTGTGCCATCTAGTTAGTCTGGCTAAGGGTTTATCTATCTTGTTGATTTTCTCAAAGAACCAGCTCCTGGTTTTGTTGATTCTTTGTATAGTTCTTTTTGTTTCTATTTGGTTGATTTTGACCCTGAGTGTGAATATTTACTGCAGTCTACTTTTCTTGGGTGTATTTGCCTCTTTTTGTTCTAGAGCATTCAGGTACACTGTCAAGGTGTTAGTGTAAGCTCTCTCCATTTTCTTTTTGGAGGCACTCAGAGCTATGAGTTTTCCTCTTAGTAATCCTTTCATTGAATTCCATAAGTTTTGGTATGCTGTGTCTTCATTTTCATTAAATTCTAAAAAGTCTTTAATTTCTTTCTTTATTTCTTCTTTGACCAAGCTATCATTGAGAAGAGCATTGTTCAAAGTCCACATGTATGTGTGTTTTCAATTATTTTTGTTTGAACTTAAGACTAACCTTAGGCCATGGTGATCTGATAAGGTGCATGGAATAATTTCAATATTTCTGTATCTGTTGAGGCCTGTTTTGTGACCAATTATATGGTCAATTTTGGAGACATTACCATGAGGTGCTAAGAAGAAGGTATATTCTTTTGTTTTAGGATGGAATGTTCTATAAATATCTGTTAGTCCATTTGGTTCATAACTTCAGTTAGTTTCACTGTGTCTCTGTTTAGTTTCTGTTTCCCCGATTTGTCCATTGTTGCGAGTGGGGTGTTCTAGTCTCCCACTATTATTGTGTAGGGTGCAATGTGTGCCTTGTGCTTTAGTAAAGTTTCTTTTATGAATGTGGACGTCCTTGCATTCAGAGAATAGATGTTCAGAATTGAAAGTTCATGTTGGTAGACTTTTCCTTTAACCAGTATGAAGTGTCCCTCCTTACCTTTTGTGACAACATTTGGCTGAAAGTCAATTTTATTCAACATACGAATGGCTACTCCAGCTTGTTTCTTGGGACAATTTTCTTGGAAAATTATTTTCCAAACTTTGACTCTGAAGAACTGACTGCCATTGTCACTGAGGTGGGTTTCTTGTAGGCAGCAAAATGTTGGGTCCTGTTTACATATCCAGTCTGTTAGTCTATGTCGTTTTATTGGGAAATTGAGACCTTGATATTAACAGATATTAAGGAAAAGTGATTGTTGCTTACTCTTTTCTTCTTTGTTAAAGTTGAAATTCTGTTTGTGTAGCTCTCTTCTTTTGAGTTTGTTGAAAGAAGATTACTTTATTGCTTTTTCTAGGGTGGGGTTTCCCACCTTGTGTTGGTATATTATCTTTTGTAGAGCTGGATTTGTGGAATGATATTGTGTAAATTTGCTTTTGTCATGGAATATCTTGTTTTCTTTGTCTATGGTAATTGAGAGTTTTGCTGGGTATAGTAGTCTGGGCTGACATTTTTGTTCTTTTTGGGTCTGTGTGACATCTGCCCAGGATCTTCTAGCTTTCATAGGCTCTAGTGAGAAGTATGGTATAATTCTGATAGGCCTGCCTTTATATGTTACTTGACCTTTTTCTCTTACTGCTTTTAATATTCTTTCTTTGTTTAGTGCATTTGGTGTTTTGATTATTATGTGATAGGAGGAATTTCTGCTCTTGTCCTGTCTGTTTGGAGTTCAGTAGGCTTCTTTTATGTTCATGGGCATCACTCTCTTTAGTTTACGGAAGTTTACTTCTATAATCTTGTTGAAGATATTTACTGGCCCTTTAAGTTGGAAATCTTCACTCTCTTCTATACCTATAATCCTTAGATTTGGTCTTCTCATTGTGTCCTGAATTTCCTGGATGTTTTGGGTTACAACCTTTTTGCATTTTGCATTTCCTTTGTCTGTTGAGTCAATGTTTTATATGGAATCTTCAGCATCAGAGATTCTTTCTTCTATCTCTTCTATTCTGTTGTTGATGCTTGCATCTATGACTCCTGAGTTCATTCCAAGGTTTTCTATCTCCAGAGACGTCTCACTTGGCGATTTTTTTTGTTTCTACTTCCATTTTTAGATCCTGGATAGTTTTGTCCAATTCCTTCACTTTTTTGTGTTTTCCTGAAATTCTTTAAGGGATTTTTGTGTTCCCACTTTAAGGACATCTACCTGTTGACCCATGTTCTCCTGTGTTTCTTTAAGGGAATTTTGTGTCTTCTCTTTAAGGGCTTCTGCCTGTTGACTCATGTTCTCCCATAATTCCCTATGGGATATTTGTGTTGCCTCTTTAAGGGCATCTACCTGTTGATCCATGATCACCTATATTTCTTTAAGGTACTTTTGTGTTTCCACTGTAAGGGCTTCTACATGTTGACCCATATTCTCCTGTATTTCTTTAAGGGAGTTATTTACGTCCTTCTTGAAGTTCTCTATCAGAGTCATGAGATGTGATTTTAAATCCAGCTCTTGCTTTTCTGATGTGATGGAGTATCCAGGGTTTGTTGTTGTGGGAGAACTGGTGCCATGTTGCCTTGGTTTCTCTTGGTAATGATCTTGTGCTTTCCTTTTGCCATCTAGTTATTTCTGGGGTTAGCTGGTCTTGCTGTCTCTGACTGTGGCTTCCTTGTCCAGCAGGCCTGTGTATCTGTACACCTGGAATTCCCTTTCTCTCAAATTCCCTGCATACAACTGGTTCTCCAGGAAGTGTCAGGAGATGGGGTCATCCCAGTGGCAGACTTGGCAAGGGTCAATTGCCCTGTGTGCTGCTGGTTCTCTAGAAAGTATCAGGAAATGGGGTCTTCCTTGTGGCAGGACTGGCAGAGATCTACCACATCAGAATGAACTGGGCAGGCAGTGGCAGAGGAGGAGGGAGGGATAGCAACATTCAATTTCAATATATTAATCTATTAATCTCTACGAGGAATTTTTATTTCCTCATTTAATTATCCAATATCAAACATGGCTTAAGTTCAAAAGTGAAATTGAGAACAAATACAAAACATCCTATGTGAATTTTCCTCCTATGCAGAATAAATTATCAGAGGCATATTAGGGATTTTAAAACATCAACCCCTCTTATTAGGGATGAAATACACTATCCCATTTCTCGCACCTAACTTCTGCCAAGATAAAGTACCATCATTTACAAACAATTTTCTCTGGGAAAAAAAATGAAGGAAGAATAAAAGCACATGCGATTGATTGCTTGTCCCCTAAAGAATTCAATGCAGCTGAAGGCTTATAACTGAATATAAGTAATAAATATCTCAAACCAAGCATTATCTGTATCTTCATGCCTGTAATAAAACAACTATGATCATTTAAATCTAATTATATTCATTTGCCAGATATCTCCTTATATCATGTACATCAGTTACATATATATAAGAACATGTACACATATAGATACATGTTCTTCCTATAATATTAACCCCATCTTTCATAATACAGTGACCACTGAGTAATTTTACTTGACATTATTAAATGTGTTGATGAGCCACCCACTCCTGTATAGTTTCATCCTTTTCCCATCCTTCCTCTGCCTTAAGACTGTTTGAAAATATGACACTTTGCCTGCATTATTCACAGAATAATCCATGAAATTCAATACATTCCTTTTTAAATTAAAGGTTTCTTACTTTTGTTTTTGGCACATGTTTACTGTTCATTCTGACCACCTCATCGTCCAGCATCTCATAACTTCTTAGGAATCCATTCCACCCTTCCTCCCCTCTATAAATCTTTTCTCATTTTCATACCTAATTCTGTTTTTTATATTAACTACTCAGTTTAGCCAGGGTCAACTGTATTGTTATGAGTTTTGAACTATTCACTGAAGCCTGGTGGGTTCTGTAGTAGTCATCCAATTAAAGATAATTATCCTTCTGTGGGTATAGGGTTGGAGCAGAGTCTGAGAGAAAGACCATCCAGAGACTACTCCACCCAGGGATCCATCCTATATATAGTTCCCAAACCCAGACACTATTATCGATGCCCACAAGTGCTTGCTGACAAGGTTGGTTCTGGATATAGCTGTCACCTGGGAGGATCTGCTAGTACATGAGAAATAGAGAGGGAGACACTCTCAGCCAGCCATTGAACTGAGCACAGGTTTCTCAATGGAGAGGCTAGAGAAAGGACCCAAGGAGTTAAAGGGCTTTGCATGGCCATTGGAGGAATAACAATATGAGTAACCCAGTACTCCCAGAGCTCCCAGGGACAAAGCCATCAACCAAAGAGTACACATGAAGTTGCCCATGACTCCAGACACATAGGCATCAGAGGATGGTCTTGTTAGACACCAAAGAGAGGAGAGGCCCTTGGTCCTGGAAAGACTTGATGCCTTAGTGTAGAGGAATAACATGACAGGGAAACGGGGGAGGGTTGATTGGGGAAGGGGAGATGGCTTATGGGATTTTTGGGGAAGGGGGGAATCAGGAAAGGGGACAACATATGAAATGTAAATAAAGAATACATCTAATAAAAAAATTATACTGCCTATTCAAGAATCTGTTAGTAACTGAGAGTTCTAACAGAAAGAGAGTCCTGTGAGTCCACCCCTCTTCAGTGGCTCTTGAACACGGCTGATCTTCTACAGTGGGCCGGTTATAGGTAACAATAATTAGCAATAGCCATTGATTGCAACTGTTATATGATATGTGAAGATGGGATCTCAAAGCCCTTCATCTTATCTCATGGAATTTACAAACTTCCTGTTTAATGTCAGGCGATGTTCCCTTAGTCTCAGAGAAAGAGTGGTAAATAACAAGTATAAATGACTTATTTAGAACTGAGCTCACAGTCCTTAGTTATTCTCTGCATTTTGGGCAGCTATGGGTCTCTGCCTTTACATCTTCTTCATCAGACAGGTTTCTTGGATTGATGCTTAAGGCACTATCTTGTATGGATATAAACATGGATATTTAGAGTACAACTAAATGTCACCCCCACTCATGTTTCCTAAGTTTAGGTGAATCTTACTCATTGCATATATTCTTTTTTTTTATTTTATTTTCTAAGTTTTTTTATTTACATTCCAAATCATTTCCCCTTTCCCGTTTCCTCCCTCCCTGAAAGTCCCATAAGCCCCCTTCCCTCCCTCTTTCCACATTCAACCCCCTCTTGCTTCCCTGTCCTGGTATTCCCCTACATCCAGTCTTTCCAGGACCAGGGGTCTCTCCTTCCATCTTGTAAATCTATTGATAATGGGAATAGTGTCTAGGGTATTCCGAGATTCTGGGTTAATATCCCCTTATCAGTGACTGCATATCATGTGTGTTCTTTTGAGATTGGGTAACCTCCCTAAGGATGATATTTGCCTAGGAATTTCGTGAATTCATTGTTTTTAATTGCAGAGTAGTATTCCATTGTGTAAATATACCACATCTTCTGAATCCATTCCTCTGTTGAGGGACATCTGGGTTTTTCCAGTTTCTGGCTATTATAAATAAGGCTGCTATGAACATAGTGGAGCATGTATCCTTATTGCATGCAGGTAAAGCCTCTGGGTATATGCTCAGGAGTGGTATAGCCTGATCTTCCGGGAGTGTCATGCTCGGTTTTCTGAGGAACCGCCAGACTGCTTTCCAGAGTGGTTGTACCAGCTTGCAATCCCACCAGCAGTGGAGGAGTGTTCCTCTTTCTCCACATCCTCGTCAACAACTGATGTTTCCTGTGTTTTTGATCTTAGCCATTCTGCCTGGTGTGAGATGGAATCTCAGGGTTGTTTTGATTTGCATTTCCCTAATGACTAAGGGTGATGAACATTTCTTTAGGTGCTTCTCAGCCATTAGATATTCTTCAGGTGAGAACTCTTTGTTTAGATCTGTACCCCATTTTTAAATAGGATTACTTGGCTCTCTGGAGTCTAACTTCTTGTGTTCTTTGTATATATTGGGTATACAATATATACAAAATCTGTCGGATGTAGGGTTGGTAAAGATCATTTCCCAGTTAGTTGGTTGCCACTTTGTCTTTTTGACAGTGTCTATTGCCTTACAGAAACTTTGTAATATTATGAGGTACCATTTGTCAGTTCTTGATCTTAGAGGATAAGCTATTGGAGTTCTGTTCAGGAAAGTCTCCCCTGTGCCCATATGTTCAAGGTTCTTCCCTAGTTTCCCTTCTATTAGTTTCAGTGTGTCTGGTTTTATGTGGAGGTCCTTGATTCACTTGGAATTGAGCTTAGTGCAAGGAGATAAGAATGGGTTAATTTCCATTCATCTGCATGTTGACCTCCAGGTGAACTATTTGTTGAAAAGGCTATCTTTTTTCCACTGGATGATTTTAGCTCCTTTGTCAAAGATGAAGTGACCATAGGAGTGTGGATTCATTTCTGGGTCTTCAATTCTGTTCCATTGATCTACATGCCTCTCACTCTACCAATACCATGCAGTTTTTAACACTATTGCTCTGTAGTACAGCTAGAGGTCCAGGATATTGATTCCCCCAGAAGTTCTTTTACTCTTGAGAATAATTTTAGCTATCCTGGGTTTTCTGTTATTCCAGATGAATTTTTGAATTGCTCTTTCTAACTCTATGAAGAATTGAGTTGGGATTTTGATGGGGATTGCCTTGAATCTGTAGATTGCTTTTGGCAAGATGGTCATTTTTATTATATTAATCCTGCCAATCCATGAGACTGGCGGACTCTTCCATCTTCTGAGGTCTTCTTCAATTTCTTTCTTCAGAGACTTGAAGTTCTTGTCATACAGATCTTTCACTTGTTTGTTTAGAGTCACACCAAGATACTTTATATGGTTTGTGGCTATCGTGAAGGGTATCATTTCTCTTACTTCTTTCTCAGCCTGCTTATCCTTTGAGTATAGGAAGGCTACTGACTTGCTTGAGTTGATTTTATATCTGGCCACTTTGCTGAAGTTGTTTATCAGCTGTAGGAGTTCTCTGGTGGAGCTCTTTGGGTCACTTAAGTATACTATCATATCATCTGCAAATAGTGATAGTTTGATTTCTTCCTTTCCAATTTGTATCCCTTTGACCTCCTTTTGTTGTCTAATTTCTCTTGCTAGAACTTCAAGTGCTATATGGAAAAGATATGGAGAAAGAGGGCAGCCTTGTCCAGTCCCTGATTTTAGTGGGATTGCTTTAAGTTTCTTTCCATTTAGTTTGATGTTGGCTACTGGTTTGCTGTAAATTGCTTTTGCTATGTTTAGATATGGGACTCAAATTCCTGAACTTTCCGAGACCTTTAACATGAAAGGATGCTCAATTTTGTCAAATGCTTTCTCAGCATCTAATGAAATGACCATGTGGTTTTTTACTTTGAGATTGTTTATGTAGTGGATTACATTGATGGACTTCCTTATATTGAACCATCCCTGCATCCCTGGGATGAAGCCTACTTGATCGTGGTGAATGATCATTTTGATGTGTTCTTGGATTCGTTTGGCAAGAATTTTATTGAGTATTTTTGTATCGATATTCATAAGAGAGATTGGCCTGAGATTCTGTTTCTTTGTCGGATCTTTGTGTGCTTTTGGAATTAGCGTAATTGTGGCTTCATAGAACGAGTTGGGTAGGGTTCCTTCTGTTTCTATTTTGTGGAATAGTTTGAAGAGTATTGGTGTTAGGTCTTCTTTGAAGGACTGATAGAATTCTGCACTAAAATCATCTGGACCTGTGCTTTTTTTGGTTGGAAGACTTCCAGTGACCACTTCTATTTCTTCAGGGGTTATAGGACAGTGTAGATGGTCTATTTGATCCTGATTTAATTTCGGTATTTGTTATCTGTCTAGGAAAATGTCTATTTCCTCCAGATTTTCTAGTTGTGTTGAATACAGGCTTTTGTAGTAGTATATGATGATTTTTTTAATTTCCTCAGTTTCTGTTGTTATCATCTCTCCCTTTTCATTTCTGATTTTATTAATTTGGATACTGTCTCTGTGCCCTCTGGCTAGTCTGGCTAAGGGCTTATCTATCTTGTTGATTTTCTCAAAGAACCAACTCCTAGTTTTGTTGATTCTTCCTATGGTTTTGTTTGTTTCTACTTGATTGATTTCAACCCTGAGTTTGATTACTTCCTGCCTTCTACTCCTCTTGGGTGTATTTGCTTCTTCCTGTTCCAGGGCTTTCAGGTGTGCCATTAAGCTGCTAGTGTATGCTGTTTCCGGTTTCTTTTTGGCAGCACTCAGGGCTATGAATTTTCCTCTTACCACCACTTTCATTGTGTCCCATAAATTAGGGTATGTTGTGCCTTCATTTTCATTAAATTTTAAAAAATCTTTGATTTCTTTCTTTATTTCCTCCTTGACCAAATTATCATTGAGTAGAGCATTGTTCAGCCTCCATGTGTATGTGGGCTGTCTGTTGTTTTTGTTGCCATTGAAGTCCACCCTTATTCCATAGTGATCTGATAGGAGGCATGGGATTAGTTCTATCTTCTTATATCTGTTGAGGTCTGATTTGTGACCAATTATATGTTCGATTTTGGAGAAGGTACCATGAGGTGCCAAGAAGAAGGTGAATTCTTTTGCTTTAGGATGAAATGTTCTATATATATCTGTTAGTTCCATTTGGTCCAAGGCTTCAATTAGATTCACTGTGTCCCTGTTTAGTTTCTGCTTTTCTGAACGATCCATTTCAGAGAGCGGGGTGTTGAAGTCACCCACTATTATTGTGTGAAGTACGAGCTTTAGAAAAGTTCCTTTTACGAAGGAGGGTGCCCTTGCATTTGGAGCATAGATATTCAGAATTGAGAGTTCTTGGTGGATTTTTTCTTTGATCAGTATGTAATGTCCTTCTGTGTCTTTTTTGATGACTGTAGGTTGAAAGTCAATAGTTACTTCGGCTCGTTTCCTGGGACCATTTGCTTGTAAAATTGTTTTCCTGGATTTCCTGGATGTTTTGGGTTACATGTTTTTCGCATTTTGCATTTTCTTTGACTGTTGAGTCAATGCTTTCTATGGTATCTTCAGCACCTGAGATTCTTTCTTCCATCTCTTGTATTCTATTGTTGATATTTGCATCTATGACTCCTGATTTCTTCCCAAGGTTTTCTATCTCCAAAGTTGTCTCTCTTTGTGATTTCTTAGTTGTTTCTACTTCGTTTTTTAGATCCTGGATGGATTTGCTGAGATCCTTCACTTGTTTTTTTTTTTTGTTTGTTTGTTTTCCTGTATTTCTTTAAGATATTTTTGCATTTCCTCTTTCAGGATTTCTGCCTGTTGACCCAAGTTCTCCTGTATTTCTCTAAGCAATTTTTGTGTTTCCTCCTCATGGGCTTCCATCTGTTGATCCATAGTCTCCTGCATTTCTTTAAGCAATTCTCGTGTTTGCTTTGTAAGGGCATCTACCCATTGATTCATTTCTTTAAGTTATTTTTGTGTTGCCTCCCTATTGGCCTCCATCTGTTGACCCATATTCTTCTGCATTTCTTTATGCGATTTTTGTGATTCCTTTGAAAGTGCATCTACCCGTTGATTCATTTCTTTAAGCAATTTTTGTGTTGCCTCCCTGTGGGCCTCCATCTGTTGATCTATGTTCTCCTGCATTTCTCTAAGCGATTTTTGTTTTTCCTTTGTAAGGGCTTCTAACCGTTGATTCATGGTCTCCTGTAATTCTTTATGAAATTTATTTGTGTCCTTCTTGACATCCTCTAATAGCATCATGAGAAGTGATTTTAAATCCAGATCTTGTCTTTTGGTGTGGTGGGGTATCCAGGACTTACTGCTGTTGGAGAGTTGGGTTCAAATGGTGCCATATTACTTCGATTTCTGTTAGTAACGTTCCTATGTTTGCCTTTTGCCATCTGGTTACCTCTGGTGTTAGTTGGTCCTGCTGTCACTGGCTGTTGGTTGGACCTCCTGTGAGCCTGCAAGGCTATTTCTGACCCCCCTGGATTACTGGGATTCCCCTGGCACCGATTTCTGGGGCCTGCCCTGCTCCTGAGTGATTTTGGATCCCTGATGTGCCTTGCCCCAAGTGGCGTTATATTGGGGAATCCCTGTACATCCAAAGGCTCAGAGTAGTGGATTCCAGTAGCAGAGGTCTCCAAGTGGAGGCTGGTAGGCTCCTGCCCTGTGCGGGTGCACTCTCTCCCAGAGCGGAGGTTCCCTCTGCAGGGCAGATGTCCCACAGCAGAGCTGGTGTGTAGGTGACTGCAGACCTGCCCAGTTCTTGGGAGCAGGGAGCACACAAGCTGGCTGGGACTCAAGTGATATTATGCTTGATTGTCTTTGTGTCTGGAAGTTCGAGTTGCCCCGTTGCCAGAGCCAAGATGGTGGAGAGCACTCTGCACTCTCTAGGTGCAGATCACTCTGCAGGGCAGATGGCCCACAGCAGAGCTGGCGCCCAGATGATCGCAGCGCTGCCCTGGTCTTGGGCGCAGATGGAAGCCCAACAGGCTGTGTCCCAAGTGATGTTATGTTGGGGGGTTCCTGGGTACCTGTCTCCTCAGTGCAGTCGATCCCCGGAACAGAGGTCGCCAAAGGGAGGCTGGTAGGCTCCTTCCCTGTGTGGGTGTGATCTCTCCCAGAGCTGGGGTTCCCTCTGCAGGGCAGAAGTCCCACAGCAGAGCTGGCGTGTAGGTTAAATTAAAACTTTGAGAAGTTTTAATTAAATAGAATTTACAAATACATACATGTTTAACAGTAGTAGACAGTCATATTTTGTTTGTTCTTGTCTTCTAGCTCAATTACCTGACTGATCCATTGTTCTGTGGATTTTGATGAAGCTGGAACACAATAGAAGTCTGGAGTTTTGAGAGAATGGTGGCCTTTAGAAAGGTAGGTGACATATCTTATCTATAATGCCTGTCTTTAAGCTCAAAAATCAATACTTCAAAGAACAAGCTCCATAACAAACTTAAAATATTATTTTATGACAGTTATTTGTTTCTACTTTACTGGAAATGAAGGTTTCTATAAGTAGAAGGCCATTCTAGATCATAAAATCATGTAAAGCTTAAGTGATCTTTTCTGTTTCCAAGGAGTGAGTATTTATTTATTTATTTATTTATTTATTTATTTATTTATTTATTTATTGTTTTTCCCTCAGACCTTTTAAATTAATATGTAGATTTGAGAAAGCCTGGTGGTTTTCTTTCTCTTAATAAAATGGATGTCCTTTTCCTATCATCTCTTTTATGGTATTTTTCTACTCCTTTCATAATTGGTGATATTTTTTTGTGCTCAGTCACATGTGTCTCATTGTGATAGCAAATACAAGATGAAGATTTTGCGTGTGCAGAGAGAAAACAACAAACTTCTTTGTCTTTATTAATTTTATTGTGGCTCACCCAGGTACAATTGCTTCTTTTTCGCTGGCAACTCTTAGGGGCTACTCACTGTGATGGCAGGGATCTACTCTCTGATATTCAAACATTTGGTTATCTTCCATGGGTACACTGATTAAAGTGCTCCAGCTAACACTTTCCATCTGGTAATGATAGCATCTGTTCTTAGCTGTAGTCAAAACATTTATGATATTCTCTGTCCCTGATAAGTTATCGATTGAGATTAATTATTAGAGTAAAATCTCAGAAAAATTTCGATCTCAGAAGGAAAAGTTAAAAGGTAAGGCAAACAATTTTCTAAACGCATGTGTCTTTATGGATCTTGCTGTGATATTTGTAAAAATTCTCTATGTATGCCTGGACTTCATAAGTGTAAAACTGAAGACATAATTTTTACCATTTCCTTTTGTGAGATTAACTCATTCAAACCATGGTTGACCTCAACTTAATTCTATATTGTAAAGTAATTCCAACTGTCAGCTTGAATAAAAATTATGTGTATTCTGATAAAATTTTCAAATAAGATAAATTTTGAAAGGAAACTAATCATGTTATGTTACAAGCTTGATTCCCTGTCCCATTTGTTCCTTTATTTTTCCATTAGGAATTGTAATCAAAAATTAAAATTTCTAGTTCAGAAGTAGCTTATCTTGACATTGTAAAACCTGGATTGCTGAAAGTACATATTCATTCTTACATTTTGTTCATGGCTAATTTTGAGTATAATTATGTATTATACACATAATAATATAGATGAATATTTCTAAATTAATACCTGTCATTGGCAAGGTGCTTTCTTAAGAAATCTATGATTGCTTCAACCTAGATATGTTATATGATATAAATATAATTTTTAATATTAATCCATTTTAAAATAATTATTGACACTTATTTGTGATAATATAGATAAAACCCAAGATATCTCAAAATTAGGCAAGTGTTTTAATAACTAAATAACATGAACAGATTCAATTTAAAAAAGAATGTAACTTTTTCTTTAAATCTTTATAAGACTAACACATCCAAAGTCCCAAATTAATGAAGAGAAACACAATCTTATCAAGAGTCCTGTGTTTCCTTTTTTTATAACTGAATTTATAACAAAGAATAAAGAGAAGCTCGTAATTCTTTAGTATAGAATAATTTGAACATCTCAGCCTGATAACAGACAAAGAAACAAGATGTTCAATTCTCATTAGTGAGACTGAATTTCACACTCTTTTAGACATTCAAAGAGAATATTTTGACATTGTTTCTTCTTACTGTTTTCACAAAATTCACCTATGAAAATTGGATTGAAAATAACTTACCTAGAATAAAATTAGGAAATAATGTGTGAAACACAAAATCTATTGCTGCTGTTGTTGATTCATCTTGAACATAGGAAAGAAAAAACCTGGACAGTTATGGTTATGGAACATTGGGAAAGTTGGGTTACTGAGATAACTGTTTAACAATTTAGTTGTTGCATATCAGTTTCTGGTATTTTAAAAGTCCAAATTTAATTTTGTTTCTGTGTATCCTTTACATATTTTTTTAAAAAAATGCTTACTAACATTGCTTTAACTAAAAATTGCTTATTTTTCTGTAGGTGTATTAATGTTGTAGGAGATTTTAAAATTATTTGAGATTTAGGATATACATTTTTTTTTTACATTTTAAAGATGAGGAGACAGAGTAGAGAAAAAAAGCAATGTTTGCAATATGAGCTATTGACAGACACCGAAATAAACAGATATAAGGGCTATCTTTAGTGAGAGAGAAAACAGTAAGTCTTTAGAGTATTGTCTTGAGTGCCAGGTCCTGACCCTCAGGAAACAGCAGCTCTGAGCTGATGATGAGGTGAAACACAGGCTGATGGAGAGAGCAAGCAGCGGGCTGCTCAGCTGAAGTCAGAAGGGCATCTCTGGTTTCTGCTCACAGAATCCTGCTGACTTAACAGCTGGGGCTCAAAAAATGATTCGCAGAATCTTAATTTTAAATGCAGGGTGTAAGAAATAAGTAGAAATCAACTTGTAAACTGTTAGTACAGCTTCTCCAGGCATGATTTCTTCTGACTTATAATTAGAAGATATGAAGAAAATAAATGGAGAGATATTTCTAATTTAAGGGATTGTCAAAGGTTAATAATTATAGATGTGCCTATTAGGATTTCACAATGGACTTACCATCGTGAGTTATGATTCATCAACTACAGAGATTAACAAGAACCAAAAAGAAGAGGAAATACAGAATCAATTGGTTATTGCAACCTGGCCTCTGCCAGACTTCTTATTGTAAAGAAAGATATTCCTACTCCTCACCATGACTACAAATTTCCAGGACTGCTAAAGCAAGTTCACTATGAGAAATATCAGCATGGGAACTTTCTGCAAAAGTTCTCTCATTTTCCCCCTTTTTCTTTTTCATGTGTTTGTTTGATTTTTAATTTTAAGTTTTATAGGACATAGTGCAGAATTAAAATATTCAACACTGACAGATCAAGGGACATTTGCATGGATTTTATTCCATGGAACATATTTTAAATTAGTCTTAAATGTCACCTTCCTCTGTAAGCCTTGTAATACTTTCCTTTCAATAAAGATAAGTACACAGAAAAAATAATAGTTTTTGTTTTTCTTATATCCTTATAGTTGTCCTGGTTGTGTGTTATGTGGTTTTGATATTATATGGCAAGTCACAGTCTAGGACATGGTGCTATCACTTTGGTTAGCTAGCATTCCTTCAGTCCATAAACTGTGAGCACATACAGATTTTTTGTTCTAATGAAAAAATACTGCAGGCGAGATGAAGAGAATGCTCGATTATGGTCTATGGAACAACAATCCATAATTTACTTTGCAGATGTCTGTGTAATTTAAGCAGCAGGCGGAACAACTGCACAGTTGTAGCTGCTCTAGGGAAAGGATATCAAGAGGCTCATAAATCATGGTGAGGATTAAAAGCAATGGGCATTCATCTTCTTAACCTGGTAAGGCAATATGGAAAAGCCAAGTATCATAACACACAGAGCGGTACTCACGTTATGGGGAGAGAAAGTGTCGAAGTTGTAAACGTGTCCCTCAATTACCACTGACCTCCTGATTTGCAAGTCAGCAGAACATGATTTCAAAGTGGATTAAAAAGAGACCTCCTATACACTAAATTAAATTGAATAAACAGTAAAGCATATTTCCGGGCACTGGTAAGCCTAGCTAAACCATAGAGAATTGTTAATAAATTCCTTAGATCAGATTCATTTCTTCTTAGACAATGTATAGAAAATGCCTTAAAAAGAACTAATTCTTATAGAGCCTTGTGTTGAAAAGTGGGAGTATTTTTTAAGTCACAAAATTTCATGAGGAAATTCCAACTCTAGAGAAGGTGATTGAGGCAGCTGGCTCTCTCTGATAACATTTAGTAGATAAATGGTCTGTTACTAATTGTTTATATTTGAAAAATTATTCTAATCAAATTATCTTTTGAGAGAAATGAGAAAATCCTCAACAGTGGGGAAATTTCACTTTCTTTTGAGGGTCCAAACCTTAATCAAATTTGAAAGGTTTTGAAAACTAATACTTTGTTAATTCTTCTGGTATTCTTTTAAATTAAGTTCATGGTACAATTGAACTTCCTAATCATACAAAAGTACAATTATAGACAAGAAGAATAATTTGATCATAATGGAAGAAGAATTTTGAAACTGTTTGAATGTTTTGCAGAATGTGAGGAAGTTTTATTTCAATCTCTCTAGTTTAATACAAAATATCCCTTGACTATGATTCCATATGCCAATTCTTTTTTTCTTTTTCTTTCTTTCTTTCTTTTTTTTTTTTTTGGTTTCCGAGACAGTGTTTCTCTGTGTAGCCCTGACTATCCTGGAACTCACTCTGTAGACCAGGCTGGTCTTGAACTCAGAAATCTGCCTGCCTCTCCCTTCCAAGTGCTGGGATTAAAGGCATGTGGCAATACTGCCCAGTTACATGTCAATTCTTACTTGTAATAGTGAGAGGTAAATGATTCTGACTGGCAAATATTTTTTATGCTCTATATTTTTATATTTGATGTGCTATATTTCATGTTTATATTTTAAGATGGCTTTATTTTGCTGTCAGAAAGTCATACTGCCCTTATTCTGATAACAATAATAAAATACCAAATATGATCATTTGGCTGAAATCCACACTAATAGTCAACCACTTCATCTTCCATGCTGGGGCTATCCATTTTAAGGAGGGAAGGCTAAACTCTAGTTTTTTGTACATTTTTGCTGTTGCCTTTTCTTCCTGTGGAATGATGATTAAGCATTCTTAGGTTGATAAAGGCCCAGACTATTAAGCTGTTGGCCTTGTAAATATTTATGTCTTTTTCTGTTTTTTAACATGAATGACTTTGTCACTCTTCCTTCTAGAGAAGGGTCAGATAAAAGCAAAGCAGGATATTAAGAGGGAAAGTAAATTTATTGCTTATATTTGAAAACTAAAAATAGAGAAAAATGACTTGACTTCATAGTTATATCTCTAATTTAACTGTAAGTGGGGGGTCAAAAATATTAGGAATAATAGACTGCCATTGAAAAAGGCAAAACATTTGTCTCAGTGATCACATTGAAATTATTGATAATAAGCAAAATTAAATTTATTCCATTATTTTATAATGGATATGTAAAACTTTAGATTGTACCTCATTAGTATATAATATTATCATTCATCAATTTTAATTAAATTAACAGTTAAAAAATGAATGTACTTCAGAGATAATGCATATTTAATTATATTTGTCATCATTTTTCTTCTTTACTGGTTTTATTTCTTTTATTCTTTGATATACCCACAAAAGTATATAAGCTATCTTGAAAACAGCCATTAAAGAGTGGCTTCCTGATAAACTCCCCTCAGAAATCTCCATAACATTGTTATTTCCTTTATAGTTAAATGTCTTTTTTTCTTTTATTTTATTAATTTTATTTTAAAATTTTCTTTCATCTTTTTCTTACAGTCTAGTCATTATCTGCTTCCCAGTCCACCCTCCAACAGTTCCTCATCCCATTCCTCCTCCCAGTCTCCAAGAGGATGTCCCCACCACCTCCCACCCCACCCCATCAGGGTCTCCCCACTCCCTGGGTCCTCAAGTCTCTTGAAGGTTAGGTGTGGCTTCTCTCACTGAGGCCAGACTGGGCAGTCCTCTGCTTAATGAAGTTAGCGATATACAAGCAAATAATAAAGTTTCCTGTGTTTTCCTTTACATTTTCTCTATCCTACAAGGAATATCCACACTCATGAGAATCTATATTTAATTATGGGCAAATGAATTGACTTACTCAAGAGTAATTTTATTCCTGTCTTTATATTAGCTGTGGCATAGGTTATTCTGAGTTATTTGTTATTAAAGGTTATTAATCATTCCAAGGCATTCATGTTAGTGTGTAGACTTAATTGGTGATAGTAATGGGGATATATATATATATATATATATATATATATATATATATATGTAAAAACAAATATATGTATATATATATAAACACACACACATATATATAAATACATATATATGTGTAACAACAATTGATGAAGTAAGAAGCTAAGTTGAAGCAGAGTGGGTAGGAGTAGAGGAGAAGGCTTGGAGAGAGGAGAGGGAAGGGATAAACATTTTAATTAAAATACAATCTCCTTCGTAACCAAAAAATACATAAAAGTGCCATGGTTGACAATAAAATTATTTATAGATTAACAATTATAGAAAATACCTTTCAAAGCATGTGTCTGCTCTGCCCGGAACATTTGTAACTACAGATGGAAGGGAAAATAATATGCTACTTTTCAAACTGTGGAAGTATATTTAGATAAAATTTATTCCCGGTCAAGTAACTTTCAATATATTTTAAAGGAAATCATGGCTTGCTTTCTATTGCTAGGATAAAACAGCATGACCAAAAGTAATTTGGGAAATAAAGGGTTTATGTGGTTATATACCCAGATCATAATCTGTAGTTGAGGGAAGTTCACACAGAAATTCAAGTATGGCAGGACCTGAAAGTAGGAACTGAAGCAGACAGTATGAAGGAACCTCTCCTTATTGCCTTCATCTGTTTGCATTCTACTATATGCAAGGATCAGTCACAGTGATGCCCTCAGTTGATGAGCAGTTCTAGGCCAATCATCAATTAAGAAAACGCCAGACAGGCTTGACTATAGATCAGGTTGTTGGTGAATTTTTATAACAGAAAAAGAAAAAGTAGAAAGGTAAGCACATCAGAGTTCAAAGTTCAAAAGGAAATCAATTTTGCATAATCAGCTCATGCCATATTTGATATGTACAGAGGCCAGCAGGCAGATCAGGGTACCGATGTTAGGAGAGAGTAAAGAGTTGTAAGTGATGAGGTTCCATGGACAGTGGTCATTTCAGACAAGTAGAGAGGGTTTGCTTTTTTGATGAATTATGGAAATTGCTGAGGGACTCCATTATTTGGGAACCATTTAACTCCTGTTAAGTACCTTGTGGCGAAAGAGAGATGAGGTAGAAAATTTTGCTTAAGGGAGTCCTGACCAGACAGGAGAGATGTGAAACTAGCTGGAAACTAGGAGAAAACTAATGATAGAAAGCCAGGAGATGGCGACAAAATAATCATATCATGAAAATGAGGTGGGCTGTAAAGCCATTCTGAGAGGAATAAGCTTGGTTTTACTGAAAGCTGAGGGAATAAAATCTTCTTTGACTTTAAATACAAAAGAAAAAAATGTTGACTAGGCAGTTAGTCATAGTCATATACAATTTAAAGATGATTTTTTCCTGGTATATAAATTATATTTAATTGACCACAATTCACTTGCTTGGCAAACTATGGCAAACTATCTCTCACACATTATTCTCAGCTTCTTACAGGTAGTAATTCATTAAGCAATTCATACTAAGCATGTGAGATAGGCTCTGTTATACTGCACTCATTGTGCAGATGAGCGCTAAGGTGAGAGAATACAGGGATCATTTTCTAAGATTACACACCTGGAAAGGCGAAGAATGGACAGAGGTCCAAACACATGACCTGAACAGCTCGTCATATGAATTTCTTACTAATGGAATTTATAAGACCGGGCTCTAGGGAATCCTCCTGGAAAGGTCAGAGAGATTAGGAAGAAAATGCACTGAAGTGAATGGCCAGTGAAGGAAAACGAGTTAGAATGTTCAGATGAAATATGGTTGGGTCAAGTGCCTCTGAGGATGGAAGGAGATCAGGGCAGAAAAGTGGTCAGATATGAATTTGGTTGGTTATATTGACGAGAAACATGATACAAGAGTAAGGAAAAGTTCAGTAAGAACATAGTGGGTAGCCTTAACTAGCATCGAGACATACTCTTGGAACGAATTTCTGGAGATGCATTTGGTTAGTTTTCCCCCATTGTAAAGGAAACTATGACATAATTATTCCTAGTTAAAATGAATCCATGCAACTCAAAATTTTAACCCATATTTCCATGACCAAGATTAGATAACACTGACATGATGCTCAGTGAGAACTCAGTTGTAGCCTTTCATCATTTTATCTAGAGGGTGGTCACTGTGTTTTTGAAATTAAAAAGTTTTTTTGCAAAAAAAGAAAATCAAAAGACATCTGTACCAGGAGGAAGTGTCCTACCATGTCAACTAATCAGGGCTCACAAGGGCTCACAGAAACTGACACATCAAGCATGGGACCTGCATGGACCTGTATCAGGTCCTCTGAATATATCTTATGACTGTTAGCTTGATATTTTGGGGGGACTCCTAACAGTAAAAATGAGTCTATATTGACTTTTTGTCTTTTCTTGGGACTTTTTTTCTCCTATTGGGTTGCCTTGGCCAGCCTATATATGAGAGCTTTTGCCTTGTCTTATTTTATCTTGTTTTGTTTTTTTGGCTGTGGTCCATTGAGGACCTGCTCTTTTCTAAAGAGGAAATTGGGAGGTAGTGGGGGGCAAAGGGAGGGAATACTATGCTTAGGATGCATAAGAGAAGAATCTGTTATTAATTAACAAAAGAAATAAATGTGTAATTTACTGTTAGTAACATAACATGTTTTACAATAAATCTTGAGGAGTTTTATGGATGCTGCAAATTGCATCAGGGTTTTTATTTGAATCACTGAGTACAAGGATTGTTTTTTAAATCAGTTATCAGTAGTGTGACTTGGGGCTTTTTATTCACAATGCAGAACACCGTAGGTCCGCAATAGCATGCATCCTATTGGATTATTTTAAGAATCATATGAGTGAATCTTTTCTGAGTTCAGTTTGTGTGTGTCTATAAGGACAATACCCATGGATGCCACAAAAAGTATGATGGGTCACCTAGAACTAAAGAGACAGGGAGTTTTGAGCCACCCAGTGTGAGTACTATGAAACAAACTCAAGTTTTCAGCAAGAAAAATATATGGTCAGAACTGCTTAGCAGTTTTGTCAGCCCCTGTATTTCTATTTTTTTTTTGATATTTTATTTATTTACATTTCAAATGTTATCACCTTTCCTGATTCCCCCCCAGGATTTCCCTATCCCTTCCCCCCTCCTCTGCTTCTATGAGGGTGTGCACCCACCCATCCACACATGCCTGCCTCCCTCCCTTCACATTCCCCTATACTGTACTTCTAATTTTTAAATACCTAGTAGAGCATTTTGGCATTTGATGGACCAGGATACATACTTTTTAATAAGGTAGAGGGTTTTTTTTCTCAGTTTTCCTCTGGAATTTGAAGCAGTAAAATGCTTCCCTACTCTTCTTTCCCAGTTCGGAGAATCTGCAGATGCTCCTACAGTTCAAATCAGCTATTTCAAATTGCAGGCATTTAGGAGTTTCACATTCAGATTACAGTTATTTTCCTATGTTCCACTACACTGTTAACGGGACTTGAGTTTGTGACATCTTCATAAATGCTTCTTCATTCTATTAATGAAATGTCCTAAACAATCAATTACTTGACATATGTTTCTTTGTTTATATGATATATATATATATTTATATATATATATATCATGACATATATATATAATACCTGCTATATATGATTCACATTCATATTTCATTAAAGTCTTCACTTCTTTGTAGATGATGCTACTTAAACTGGGTAGATATAAGATTCTTGGATATAATAACGTATTCTCCAAAACACATATCTTTCCTAGGAATCAAATTCACATATTTCAAAGTGTTACCATTTTCTCACTTTTACCTGTAAATCTTCCACACTTGAATAGCTAACTTAGACAACTGATGAAGAATTTTACTTATCACTTTTAAAGGATATTTCTTCGAAGAATTTTATCCTCCTTTAAATTTTTTTCTGTATTGGAGACAGATGGAGAACTTTTTTCCTTAAGCATGATATTCATTCTGTTTCTTTTCATGTTCTTAGAAATCTATTCTCTTGCCTCAAGGGATGCCTGCCTTCTAAGCACAATCTGAGAGTAGATAGAAAGCATATGTTCCATATAAGCATCAAAATGTAGGAGAGCTATTTCTTCATTTGTGCAGAAGGGAGCTTCCTTCTTATATCTGGTATTCATTCAGCAGTGCAAGAGGTTGTGCTGTGATCTTTTGGCACCTATCACTGCAGTTTCTTTCAAAGTGATAAAAGTATACTTCAAGAAACTGACTATTGACACACGTCACAAATTGTTCTGTCTCATCCCAGAGTCCTCTTGAGTTTATAGAAATTTAGAAGTAAATTCTAGTGAAATATTTAACCTGAACTTCCACATGTTGCAAAGACAGCAACGGTCATTTTGTTGTTGCTGCTTTATCGTCTTTATTTCAAACCAATCTTCTCAACTTTGAAAGAATATAAAGCCTTTTATCCTACAAAACTTTCTCAGGCACCACTTTCGCAAGAAGTAGAGGCTTCAGTGCTCACCCTGGTTCAAACCTCCCTTTCTTCTTGTGTCTCACTGCCTTCCTTTATCCTCCTTCATTCCACTGCAGATGGTATAGCATCTTTATATCTTATATGTGTCTTTCCTCTCCAAATCTTTTTCCAAATATCTTTTAAAACAACTTATTTCTTTGTTTCTTTCTTATTTGATGTGTACTTATTTCTTCTTTATGTTGGGAAATTAAACTATGGATTTATTTCATGGCTGATTAGCTTATCTCAAGCTGTGGTGTCCAATTGTCCATTGCACGTATTTTTCTTTTTACACTGGTTCTGTTGTCATTTAGTCTCTTTCTACACAGACACCTCAGAGGATATTTGCATATCATGCTTTTAATGGAGTAGCTTTATCGCATGGCACCTGGGAAACCTGTAAACCTATAAAGCTTTTCAAAATATTCAGTTTATCACCATGTCCAATTCTTCAGGAATAGGTAAGTGTTAAAAATGAGAACCATTACTTCCGGATTTCCATTAGACAGGGATAGTTCTGGGTCAAAATTTTGAAGATGGGTGGATGTCATTATGTCTCAACCAGGGGCTATGACTATCTACTGGGGGCAAATGGATGGAACTAGAAAATATCATCTTGAGTGAGGTAACGCAGTCTCAAAAGGACATTCATGGTATATACACACTGAAAAGTGGATATTAGCCAAAAAGTTCAAAATTCCCATGACACAACTCACACACTGTATGGACAAAGCTTAACAAGAAGGAATGCCCAAGTGTGGATAATTCAATCTCACTTTGAAGAGGGAGTTAAATAATCACAGGAGGCAGAGGGAGGAAGGGATCTTGGTGGGAGAGGGGATGGGGAGGGAAAAACAAGGGGTGGGCAGAATAGGGTGTGGGGGAGATAGGAGAGAAGCCCAGAGGTTCAGGGGAATAGATGGAAATATGCAGCTGCAGGTTGTGACGTGGGGACAGTGGAACCTCTAGAAAGTCCCAGAGACCTGGGAAGTGAGAGACTCCCAAGACTCAATGGGGATGACCTTAGCTGAAATGCCCAACAGTGAGGAGGTGGAACCTGAAATGAAAAATGCCTTTGAGGTGACATCATTTGAAGTGTGATAAATAATAACAGGAAATTGGATGAGATTAAATGGAGAGATATCAGCAGTGTGTAAAAACTGGTAGATGAGGTCTATGGCATGCCCTTTGGTAAACTTGAAGACAAAGACAGAATGTCACAATGTTTGGAGTTATAGAGGATAAGTATATGCAAGTAGGTCAACTGAAGCCTATTGTCACAAATATAGGCCTGCATGTCATCCATGACAAGGAATCCAAATCTCTTATCTGATCAATGATTCTTTAAGACTATATTGAGGAGGCAAATGACATGATTAGGATGCAGAACATGACCATTAATTTCCTAGCAAAAAAAAAAAAAAAGAAGTGTTTATGTGTACAACAGGGTTACAGAAAAAAATGTGGAGAAACAACTAGCCAATGAAACCCATTTTTGAGAAAGAAAGAATTTCGATAAAGTTAATATAAGAGTATCTGATAGATTAATGAAAAGCGAAGATTTTGTTAGCAATGAAAAATCATTGAGTATGACTGTGCGGTTAATACTGTGTGGCATTTGTTGAGATAGACTCCTGGGAAGGATAATTGGATATCTGGGACACTGGTCCTGATATTTCTTTTGCATGCCTTGTCACATGACTTCTGGAGAGCATATTATTTCACATGGCACTGCTGTCTTTGTTCCTGCCAGCCTTTGTCATGGTTCATGACTTCTATAGTAAAAACCATCACTAGTCAACCTATTATATCCTGCTTCTGTATTTGTTATCTTTTATATATAAAGTAAGCTAACTTACAAATACTATCATCTGAGAACATGGCTAGATTTAGAATGTCAGAGAAATATTAAAATAAAATGAGGTTTGAATGATTAAACCCAAATTCAAAACTATTTAACCACTGTCTAATGAGAACAAAACAAAACAAAACAAAACCCAAAACAAATGAACAAACAAAACAATTGATCAAGACACAAAGGGGTGATCTGAGATGTCACTGCAAGAAAGCATTCACCTGCAAGCTGAGTAAAGAGTTACAGGACACACCTTCATAACAAAACTGTCAGAAGAAAAAAGGACTATACTTGTCTTAATCTTAGAATTCTAGCTCTTAGAATCATAATTCAAATTTCTGTGTTTCATCTATCTAACCATAGGAGTTTGGCATGACACACTTAGAAGCTAATACATCATCCTCATGGACTATTGTAACACCTACAAATAATTTACATGTTTAATGGAATCTAGGATTTTAAAAGCAGAAAATAACAAGATTAAGCCATATACAATTTTTACATCCTTCCTCTTAATAACAGATCTAGTTTCTTATATTATGTCCTACCAATATTTGCACATATTAAGCAGCTAAACAGTTAATAATGGGAATAAAATCCAGTCCTTGCTTTTGCATTCTTTTGCATGTTTTTATTCTATAGAAAGAAACATATTCATGCTATGATCATCTGCAAATGTTTTGATTACTACTTAAGGACATAACATTCATAAATCAAAAGATTGATTCTTACAATGGAATCTTTTACTTCTTCTTCTTCTTCTTATTATTATTATTATTATTATTCTCATTCTCATTATTATTATTTTCAATACTTTTTGTTTGTTCTGTTCTCAGTCTTGTATATTAGTGTGTGAGTTCATCTCATATTGTATGCTAGTTGTGATCATGTTAGGAACAAGAAAATGCTTTCTGCACTTTAGACAACAAAGCAAATTTTTAATAGGGCAAAAAAGATTTATATCATAATCAAGATTTACAGGACCATGTAACAAAATAAAAACAAAGTGTAATTCATCACTTCATTGCATCAAATTTCCACTTTCAATTTCTAGTGTGATTTTTTTCCCCTCCGGCAAGTGATACTCATAAAATAGTGTACTGTAAAAATATCAAAATTCTGTGATTTCATATAATTCCAGATATATGTAAGACTAAAATTATGCATACTACATTTATAATTATTGTTCCAGACATTAAGATTTTACTTACCAGAATAAATGAAACTTGTATGTCTTCCCATATATGAGTATATCATTAGTATCTAGGATTTAAAAATATCAGGTTGCAGAAGTAGATGTGAAGACGCACATTGTCACAGTAGAGGACATGAATTTGTAGTTTCACAGAGATAGAAATTTTCTCAAAAAGACAAAGCCAAATGGAGGAAATGTGTGAATCAATACCACACTAGAGGGGAAAAAATTTCAAGTTTATGCAAATGATGATTCATGGTCTCAACAACAGGAACATATGAGATTACATGTATTTAGAATTGGTTTATTTGAATAACTATAATAGATTCTCTGCCATTAATTGTCTGAAAACTTGCCTCTAGAGTTAGAATAGATGAACAGTGACTTAGAATCTGAGGTCCAGTACAAGAATAGTTAATGTGCATTCTTTGAATTGATGAGTTTAGCTAGGAAAAATTCACATCCACTTAACACTTGTAATGCTCAGGACTTAGAAAGATCTGTGAATGGTCATCTTCCATGGTCATCAAATCCTTGTGATGCAACTGTTTCAGAATATACAAAATAAATTGCATACATAATGTGATTAATTTGCATAAATTTTAGTTTACAAATGTTGAAATTCAAAATTTTGTTTTGAACGGTTATTACATACATTAAATATGATACTTAAATGATACTTTTATGTTAAATTAAACCCCAAGGAAATTTAAAAACATACACTGCAATTTTGATAAAAGGATATTCCTGATTTAGATTGTTAAGGCTTTTTGATGAATAATTTAAAATAAATGGACAAGTAGACAAAGAATATTGTTAGGTTTTATTTGATGACTCACTGAGCTGTCACTTTCAATAGTTTCTGTATCAGATGTGTCAAATCATGTTACAGGAGACTGCTACAATTTTACATTTTTGTTTTACAAAGTATTTCCTCTGGGAGTATACCATTCTTAAATCTAGAATAAGATGTGTAAGTTTCCTTTTGCAATTACCATTTTACTCTTATGGATTTTATAACAATGTAAGTGATTGAAATCATACGATATACTATAAGACTTGTCACATATGCAATAAATATAACTAGACAAACATAATATTTTCTTGAATATGAAACGTTAGCATATAGGGTGGTCTGGTGATATTAAGCCTTGTTCTTATGTACTCCTTTCATCGTTTTGCTGGATGGTGCCAGCCATATGGAGGCAGGACCTTCTCTTCTTAGTTAAATTCATTTGGAAGTAACCTGATACAGATCCACAAAGGTGTTCTTATTAATTGGCTTCAAATCGAACCAAGTGTGAGGTATTCCCCTGCATCCACCCGACTGCACATGTAGGTGTTCAGTTTTAGTGACTGTAAAGAAAGCACAGCTTGCTGGCTTCGATGCTGTTCCTGTATTGTACCAGCCTCATTAAGACTTAATATTCGGCTATACCACTCCTGGGCATATACCCAGAGGCTTTACCTGCATGCAATAAGGACACATGCTCGACTATGTTCATAGCAGCCTTATTTATAATAGCCAGAAGCTGGAAAGAACCCAGATGTCCCTCAACGGAAGAATGGATTCAGAAGATGTGGTATATTTATACAATGGAATACTACTCTGCAATTAAAAACAATGAATTCACAAAATTCCTAGACAAATGGTCAGAACTTGAAAATATCATCCTTAGTGAGGTAACCCAATCATAAAAGAACACACATGGTATACAGTCACTGATAAGGGGGTATTAACCCAGAATCTTGGAATACCCTAGACACAATTCGCTTATCAATAGATTTCTAAGAAGATGGAAGGAGAGACCCCTGGTCCCGGAAAGACTGGATGTAGGGGAACGCCAGGACAGAAAAGCAAGAGGGGGCTGAATGGGGAAAAGAGGGAGGGAAGAGGGCTTATGGGTCTTTCGGGGAGGGAGGAAACGGGAAAGGGGAAATGATTTTGAATGTATATTAAAAAAAAACTTAGAAAATAAAATTTAAAAAAAAAAGACTTAATATTCCCTGATACACTCTTTCATTCCTTGTGTATATCACTGACCATACTTTGTCAGGTCCATGACTCCGTGTTTTACTTGCTTTAGAGTTTTAAAATTTTGTTACCTGGTACATTCATTAGAAGGATTTTAAGACTGTGTAATGACGTGATTAACATTTTACCTCTGTCTTTGTCTCTTCTAATCCTGTTCAAAAATCACTGTAACTAAGTCATGCCTTATAAAGAAAATCATTTACCTGAGTGCCTGCTTAGTGTTTCAGAGGTTTAGTGCATTATAATCAGGCTGAGCAGCATGGCATCGTGCAGGCAGGCACTGGAGCAGTGGCTGAGAACGTTACATGTTGGTGCATAAAACGAAGGGGGCTTGACCTGAAAATCGCTTTTGAAATCTTATGTCCATCCCTAGTTGCAGACTTCCTCAAATAGTGCCACACCTAGTCCTACTCAGAGATATTGAATTTTGGGTATTGGGAAAGGCTTCATCAGGATATGGCACCCATATCTTGAAGATAAAGATTTATCAGAAGTGCTTGCTGACAGCAGCCTGATAGAACTGTCTCCTGAGAGGCTCTGCCAGAGACTAACTTATACAGATGAGGATGCTTGCAGCCCACCATCAGACTAAGCACAGGGACTCCAGTGGAGGAGTTAGGGGAAGGACTGAAGGAGCTGAAGGAGTTTGCAATCCCATAGGAAGAACAGTATCAACCAACTAGACCGCCCCCCCCCCACACCCAGAGCTCCCAGGGACTAAACACCAACCAAAGAAAACACATGGAGCAACCCATGGCTCCAGCTGTATATGTAACAGAGAATCAATAAGAGGGGGAGGGGGGCCCATGTTCCTGTCAAGGCTTGATGCCTCAGCATAAAGAAGTGCTAGGGCAGTAAGGTGGGAGTGGGTGGGTGGGTGGGTGAGGAAGCACCCTCATAGAAGCAGGGTTTGGGGTAAGATAGGGGTTTTGTGGAAGAGAAACCGAGAAGGGGGATAACATTTGAAATGTAAAAAAATAAAATGACCAATAAAAAATTTTAAAAAATGGTATCCTGTGGTTTTCAACTACCTTAATGCTGTGAATATTTCATACAGTTTCTCATATTGTGGTGTTCTCCAACCATAAAATTATTATTTTTTGCTCTTATAGCTGTAGCTTTGATATTGTTATACATCATAACATAAATATCTATGATTCCTGATGGTCTTAGGTGACCCCTGTCAAAGGATTGTTCAACAGCCAAAGGTTGAGAACCACTGGATTAGATTCTCAATAACGGCTACTGAGAAAATAAGCGAATATCTTGGTGTTTATTTTAGTTCCCTTGCTCAACTAAACTTTGTTTTACTAAGAAGATTGTAAAAACTGAGACAGATGTAATTTTAAGTGTATATATTGTTGATATTCTTCCACAGGAAATAATTATAAACTCATTATGAAATATTGATATATATATATATATATATATATATATATATATATATATGATTATATATAATGATACTTAGAGGATAGGCTCAATCAAAACCATGCCTCTGTATTTGTCAAGGCAGATGCTCACAGCCAACCATTGGACTGAGCGTGGGGATCCCCTATGGAGGAGTTGGAGAAGGGAGTTAAGGAGCTGAAAGGGTTTGCAGACCCATGGAAGGAGCAACAGTGTTAAGAAGCCAGATTCCCCCGGAACTTCCGGGGACTGGACCACCAACAAAGAATACACATGGAGGGACCCATGGTGCTGGCTGCATATATGGCAGAGGATGGCCTTGTTGGACGTCTGTAGGAGGAGAGGCCTTTGGGCCTGAGGGTGTTTGATGCTCCAGTGTAGGGGAATGCCAGGGCAGGAAGACAGGAGGGGGTGGGTAAGTAGGGGAATACCCTCAAAGAGGCAAGAGGAGAAGGGATGGAATAGAGAGTTTCAGAAGGGGAGACCTGGAAAGGGGAAAATGTTTGAAATGTAAATAAAGAAAATCTCCAATTTAAAAACAAAATCTTTTAACAGTGTCCTTTGCCTTACAGAAAGTTTGTAATTTAACGAGGTCCCATTTTGTCAATTCTTGATCTTAGAGCATAAACTATTGGAGTTCTGTTCAGGAATTCTCCCCTGTGCCCATATGTTCAAGGTTCTTCCCTAGTTTCCTTTCTATTAGTTTCAGTGTGTCTGGTTTTATGTGGAGATCCTTGATCCACTTGGAACTGAGCTTAGTACAAGGAGATAAGAATGGGTCAATTTGCATTCTTCTGCATGTTGACCTCCAGTTGAACCAGCACCATTTGTTGAAAAGGCTATCTTTTGATCTTTACCAACCCTATATCCAACAGAGGGCTAATATCCAGTATATACAAAGAACTCAAGAAGTTAGACTCCAGAGAGCCAAATAACCCTATTAAAAATGGGGTACAGAGCTAAATAGTTCTCACCTGAAGAATATCTAATGGCTGAGAAGCGCCTAAAGAAATGTTCAACATCCTTAGTCATTAGGGAAATGCAAATCAAAACAACCCTGAGATTCCACCTCATACCAGTCAGAATGGCTAAGATCAAAAACACAGGAGACAGAAGGTGTTGGTGAGGATGTGGAGAAAGAGGAACACTCCTCCACTGCTGGTGGGATTGCAAGCTGGTACAGCCACTCTGGAAAGCAGTCTGGTGGTTCCACAGAAAACTGGGCATGACACTCCCGGAGGATCCGGCTATACCACTCCTGGGCATATACCCAGAGGCTTTACCTGCATGCAATAAGGACACATGCTCCACTATGTTCATAGCAGCCTTATTTACAATAGCCAGAAGCTGGAAAGAACCCAGATGTCCCTTAACGGAGGAGTGGATTCAGAAGATGTGGTATATTTACACAATGGAATACTACTCTGCAATTAAAAACAATGAATTTACGAAAGTCCTAGGCAAATGGTCAGAACTGGAAAATATCATCCTTAATGAGGTAACCCAATCACAAAAGAACACACATGGTATGCAGTCACTGATAAGGGGATATTAACCCAGAATCTCGGAATACCCAAGACACAATTCACATACCAATAAATGTCCAAGATGGAAGGAGAGACTCCTGGTCCTGGAAAGACTAGATGTAGGGGAATACCAGGACAGAGAAGCGAGAAGGGTTTGAATGGGGAACAGAGGGAGGGAAGGGGGCTTATGAGACTTTCAGGAAGGGAGGAAAAGGGAAAGGGGAAATCATTTGGAATGTAAATAAAAAATACTTAGAAAATAAAAGGAAAAAAATAAAAAAAACAAAATCAAATAAAAACAAAATCTTTAATCTATCTCATATTTACTATGAAGAAAATAGAATACAGTTTGGTTATACATGCCTTCCTATTTTCTTGTGGAAGTCACCAGATCATTCTTAGTGAAAATTTAGTAAGGCATCAGCAAAACAAATGAAGCATTAAGTTGTCAAAGGGTAGGTCCATCACTGTGAGAACATTCTAGCCATGTGGGTGATTTAACTGTATTATCGTGGACATTTTGTGATGGGCATATATCAATTCACCATCTTACAAGGTGAATTGGATTTGTTGGAAAACCTGGGACATATCTACTGTGTAGCACGAATTTAATGACACATAAGCAGAGCATATGATAGGAAGCAAAAAAAAAATGAGCTTTATGCTCATCGAGAAGAATTTGCTGTTTCCTTTTAAATCAGCAAAATCATTCTATTATCTTTGTATGGAGACATGGCTAAGGTAGACATTTTTGTTCAGTTGTGTGTGTGTGTGTAGGTGTGTGCATGTGTATATGTAAGTATGAACACAAAACGAAATAGGGTATCTTTCTCTGGTGCTCTATACCTTACTTAGAGCATTAGACACATAACTGATAACATGTGGAGTTTTATTTTCCCCTCACCAGTTCTGTCTACCTTTGAGGTAGAGCTTCTCCAGTAAGATTCTTGAGGGCAAAAGCCACTAAATAGCGCATCAAATTTGCTTTTAATGTTGCTTATTTGAATGTGTTGACAGACTTAGCTGAGTCTGCACTTATCTGTTTGAATAAGCACTCTGCTTCACGTGGAATGTATTCAGCAGCTGCTAATTGCTTATTGATTCTTTCAGATCATTTCTTTTTAAATACCTAGTGATTGGAAATTATTTTTCCAACTTGAGCACTTAAAGCAAAAACACCAATGAAATTTGTATTTTACAATTTCTACTTTCACTTTCTGAAAATTATTAATTTCCATTAAATCGAATGGCCCCATTATTTAGGCACACTGTAAAGGAGTAGTGAGCCTCTCATGAAATAAGATACACAAGTTATCATTTGTGCATTTAAAGTACATTATTTTTGAGATTCATTTTTATTGGATATTTTCTTTATTTACATTTCAAATGTTTTCCCCTTTCCAGTTCTTCCCTTTGGAAACCTACTATCTGATCACCCCTCCACCTGCCTCTATGAGAGTGCTCCTCCACTCACCCACTCCATCCTGTCTTCCCATCTTGGCATTTCACTACACTGGTGCATTGAACACCCTCAGGCCCAAGGGCCTTTCCTCCCACTGATGTCCAACAAGGCCATCCTCTGTCTCTAATTTCAAATCATGTATTTTATTTAGAATGATAACTTACATGACTTGTGGCAGAAAAAAGCTAATTGTTTGTTATTCTTAAAGACCAAAGTATTCTCACACCAGTTAGTTGGTGGGTGCAACTCAAGATGTAAAATTTGACACATGCTTTGATCACAGTTCATTGTACTCAGTGAAGATGAGGCCAGACACCATGATTTCTTCCAACTTGTGATTTATCTTTCATTTGATTTTCATGTTGCAGTTGAGTTTGCTTTTTAAGCTTAAGAGTAGACAAATACTAATATAAGTTTCTGTTGAGGTTTTATTTATTACTTCTATCTTTTTATTTATTATTTCTCCAAACAACCCATCTGATTACATCTTTCCCTCCCTCCACTCTTCCTTTTCTCCCCCATATCCAGTCTCCCCAAGATTCATTGCTCCTCCATTTTCCTACAGAAAGAGCAGTCCTTCTATGGATATCAACTAAACATGGCATAATGAGATGCAATAATACAAGACATACATTCTCACTCATATCAATTTTCTGGATAAGGCAAAACACTAGGAGAAAGAGAGTCCTAAGAGCCTGCTAAGAGTAAGAGATAGATGTTTATCTATGTGTATAGTGGAATATCATTAGGAATCACTGTCCATCTTCTATAACCAGACAGGGCATCACTGGTAGGACTGGAATACAAAACCATTGGCCAAAGACCTCGCTGCCTGAAAGATGTGCTGGGACAATGGTGGCTTAGAGATTGCTAGAGTGGACAACCAATGACTGGTCTAACTTGAGAACCATGCCACGAGGCATGGCCATTCCCACCACTGTGCTAAACACAACTGACAAATAAACAAATAAATAAAATAATAGAATATAATATATTTATATTTCTTGTGTATGGGTATTAGATTGCAAATACATTGAAATCAACGTTTTTAATTATGTAAAATGCTGTCTAAAGAATTTAGCACCATAATCAGAAATAAAAGAAATTCCATGTTTTATATTGCAGACACATATCTGGACTCGGACAACTGGAATGGTATTTTAGCACTACAGAAATGAAAGTTGATATTAGGAAGTCATTTAGGATTTGGTTGACAAATTATACTTACATAATCAGCAGGAACTGAGAGAATTCAGATGTTATTTGATGTAATTGTACTCAGAGGAGACCAGACATCATGATTCCTTCCAACTTGTGGCTTTGTTTTTTATTCTGTATGTTACAATTCAGTTTTGCTTTTAAGCTCAAGGGTGGACAAATAGTAGTATACATTTCTTTTTTTTTATTATTTTACTATTTTTGACTTCTAGTATGCCTGTGAACATGTGTATATGTCTCATATGGAGGACAAATGGGTTAATTAAAATTCCCTGGAGCCATAATTATAGGTGGCTATGAACTGCCATGTGTGTTCTCTGACTTGATCATGGTACTCTGGAAGAACAGCCATTGCTATTAACCACTAAGTTTTATGTCTAGCACCTATTACAATTTTCTAAAGAGAGGAAGAGGAAGAAATGAGGTAAGAAATAGTGTTACACATATGGTAGTAAATTTCTTAAAACATGAACATAAATCAAATGTCTCTTTAGGTGCAAACATAATGACTTTATTATAGCTATTGATACCTATTTTGCTAAAGCTTCCCTCTCCACCTCGATGTGTTGTGTCTGTCATGCAAGTAACAACTGCCACTGTTTTACGAATAGGTATATTATATAAATATTTGATTAATATTATTTTAACAAATTTACTTGAGATCAGAGATTGCAAGTAATGTAATACCCTCTAAAGTTCTGAAAATCCAGAACATCTCATTTGTGTAGAGAACATCAAATAAATACTGATTACAAATTTAGTACATAAATTAGATGATGCATGTTTGAAATTAAAAATACTCATGCCAATACAGCAATGATGTTAAATACTTTGGGAAGCATTTTGCAGAATTAAAACACTTGATTATACCTATATTTGCAAGGTTGACTGACGTTCACACAGGAGTAGGGAAGGAGGAATGCTCAAGCGAAATTTCACAGTTAATAGCACATTTAGCAGTGTTACTGCTTAGATGAAGAATAGAATTCACAAGGATCACATTAATAAATTATTAGGCCATAAGTTTTATACAATGTGAACTCTATATTTAATTTTTGAAGTCAATTGGATGGTACCATTTTATATAATTGACTCATTTGTTTTAATAATGACTAAATCATCTTATTTAGGCTTAATCTTAAATGTATTCAAATCTATTTATTTATACAATAAATTATATTTTTGAATGCTGATCATGTGTGTGTGTGTGTGTGTGTGTGTGTGTGCAGTTCAATTTTTTAAATAAAATATCAGGAATTCTGATATTTGTAAATAAAAATAATGTAGATTTTCAAGCAGGTCAAATAAATAGCTGACAGTCACATTGTAAAATACACACTGTCAAAATTCCATTAGGATAAATATGTAAAATAGTTACATGAATAAAGGTTTAACTGGTAAAGTTATTATACAGGCAAAAGCATAATTTCCCCCCCAAAATACACTAGCTAAGTATTTAACATTTAGATTGAAACCAGTTTTCTTCATTACTGTTTGTATTAATGTATGAGTGGTTCAAAAGAAAAATATACTCTCAGAAGTTTTGTGAGTGATTATGTCACTAGATCTTTTCCAAAGTCTGGTAAATTACAGCTAACACAACATCTAGGATTCAAAAATGACTTGAAAAAATTAAGTAAATAAAAGTGACTAGAAATTTCCATTTAGAATATCTTGCTTCTTGGTTAATATAACAGTCCAGATGGATTTTTTAACTATATTGTATTTCTTTAAAGCTTAAACTATAATTTCTCAATTTTAGAATAAATTATATTAGAAAAACTTAATGAAAAATATAAATGGTGAATTCAACATTTTCTAGTACAGTTATTTTTTGCCATAAAATGTTTTTTATCTTTATCTAAATTTTAGTTTCTGTCTTAGTGAACTATAATAAAATATATATACTCTTTTATCTATTAAAGAGTCATCATATTTCTCATCCCCCAAAAAATTACATATATTTATGTTAATGCAGTGACTTTCTTTTCTTCATTTGTCTTTTAAGACATCTGGTATTTTACTATATCTATTTTTCTGTTAAAATAATGTATTGTTCAGCATTATAAGTGATATATGATTAGTAGAATTTTGCTTTATTAGGTGGTAAAAGATAAAACCAAACTTTATAAACCAAAGTTTATTCTACAACTTTTAAACTGCTTGAGATTCTTATACTATGATTTTATTCATAATCAAACCCCAATGCCAGTCATATCATATATATCTATCTATATCTATCCATATCTCTCTCTCTCTCTCTCTCTCTCTCTCTCTCTCTCTCTCTCTCTGTCTGTCTGTCTGTCTTTCTCTCTATGTCTATCTAGAACTTCTTCTTCCTCATCTCATTATCCCATGCAAGTATTTGTTTTGAAGTTTTTCCTTTAATATGCCCAGTTTATGTTGACCAACTACTTTTGATCCTGTGCCCATCCTTAGAACATGGCCAACCTACCAGAAATTACATCACTAAAGAATAATAACTCTTCATCTCCCAGCAACTATAAAATGTCAATGACTGCTTATCTACCAGCAAAATTTCCATACTCCTCCCTGCTCCATAATGAAATCTAAGTATTTTGCATACAGTCACCATTGTTGTAATTGTTTATGTACAACTGTTGTGTCTCTTCTGCAAAACACCTATTTCCTTTGTTATTCTCCAACCCTGTCACTTTCAATCATGACACCACACTGTTCGACAAATCCCATGACATTTGATGGTGAGGTTGTGACTTGCATGTTCCATTTAGTACTGAGAACTCACTTTATAGCCTCATATTATCTGAATGTTGATCAATTAGTTTCTCTGTTAACTATTATATATTTCAAAAGAAGGCTTATCTGATGAAACTTGACTGGTGTTCTCTTCTATGAATTTAGCAATAAATCATAAGGAATTCATTTCAATTCTATATTGATCTGACAAAATAATAGTATAATGTTTTATGTAATATCTAATATATATGGCATAGTTAACACTTCTCTTAGATTGGAATTTGATCTAATTAGAGAGTAAACATTATTACACAAGTTTGTATAGCTTATCAAACCAGTCATTATTATACCTTGAAGGATTCAAGTCTGTATGGTACCAGTATTACTTCTCTTCTTCAGCATATTTCCTTTAAGCAACATGAACACTATCCAGGAGAAATGAAATTTCTAATGGAGTGCCAAATTTATTCCTCCTTGTTCTATGAGTACTGTGAGTATGTATTATCTTTAGCAATAAGATTTTAATATCCAGTTCTGAAGGATAAAATACAGTATTAGCAATACCCTCCAGTGCTTGACAGCAGCAGGGATATTTAGGATCCTATTTTCTTCATGTCCCATAAATATCCAAAGTAGAAATTTCAAAACAAGGATGAACACTTTGTATAAATCTGCTAATTCAATAACATCAGTAATCAGGATGAAAGATTTAAAGAGTATTGATATATAATTGTTAAGGTGGAAATTCTTCTCATACTTAATTTATAGACCATTACCAAGATAATATTAGATAAAGGCAACATATATGTATAGGTTGTGAATATTGCAATAAATCTGTCACAGTTAATTCCTTTGCACAAAACAGAACATAGATGTCTTATACAGGGAATTCGAAGAAGGTGTCTTGATATTTGACCTAAATGTGACCTAAGTAGGACACTAGAGCATCAAAAATAGAGGAACAATATTTTGTATATGAAACATCCTGTCAATGACACAGATGTAACAACTACCATGTGCTACCCATTGCTTACTAGTTAACTGTAGCTGGTGCACAGTAAAGAAGAGAGAGAATTCAGGAGTGCCTCAGTATCTTACTTGGCTATGGTTCTGAATGCTTCTTCTGAATGAAGAGTTAAATTTTCTCATATTCTTGGATTTTCAGTTGTACTGTTGACAAATGATGGTGATGCACTTCAAGTTCCATAGGTCAGGAACTATGCTCGCTGAAGGAACCATATTGTTCTTCTTCCCTTCTTTCTATGAGTTGTTTATATGACAATAGATTTGCTTTATATATGTAAGGAAATGTTAACCAATATCACTTGAAGGCAAAGCATAGGATTGTGCCCATGAATTTCCAAAGCTGTGGGGTCAGTAGATATTACTTCCTTTACTTTAGTTTCCATAAAGATAACAATTTAATAACACAATGTTGAGCAATGAACATTGTTGAGCTCAAAAAAAGAATCACAAAGACAACTAAGGTTTTCTTGTTTCACATGTCTTCAAAAAGTAAAAAGTCATTAAAGATCATTGTACCAACTCTGTGACTTGAGCAAATAAAAGTATTTTTCTGGTTAGTAATGGAAAAACACATTATGTAAAGAAAACTGTCCAAACAAAGACATGCAGGTGGTTAATGTAATAACCCAGATAGGACTGAACTATGAATCAACATTAAGTTAAAAAATGTGATTAAAACCTTAGATCTGTCTTGAGTCGAATATGGGAGGGGTTGGAGGAATATGTAAGAAAATAAATAAAGAGATGAAACAAATTACACTATAAAATATGTAACTATTTTTGTCATTTATATACAAAAACAAAGATGCTTTTTTGTGGGAAGTGAAGATTGGGTTTAAGATTTTAGAACTATTAACATGTAATTATTAGAAATAATTCAAAATACATGTTAAGTAGCTAAATCAATATTTATTAGTGAAATTAGTGGAAAATATTCACTTTAGAAAAATTAAACTGGTGTTAGAAAAACATAAGTTGTATTGAAAGCCACTCAAATGGCAACTCAAGTGAGTTGAGTTGAGGAAGTTGACCTTTAACAAAATTCAATGTATTCAATTACTCAGAGTTTAACTTAAGAAACAAAAGTGGTCCATTATTAATATCCATTCCATAATATATTTTTTAGATTATATTAGACATTCTTTGTGCATCTAATTTGGATTTGGGCATCATGTTCAATCTTTAGTCTGTCCATTTCAAAATTAACAAGCATTTTTGTAAACCAGGTTATCAAAAATCTACCAACACTTAATACATTATTAAGACCATAAATGGTTGAAGTTAGTAAATAATCTTTGTCCTTTTTTAAACAAAAATCTTGTTTATGCATAAAAATTTCCTGACTCTTTGTTTCTACATTCAGACATGTTCTATTCAATTTTGATTGTCATTCCCAGATAGGGCTTTGATGAAATTTGTGCTCAATATGTTCTCTTTCTGTTCTACAATTATCATGAATAGAGCCTTCCTACTTATTTTTAAAAAAATGAGAACATCATCTTTAATAGATTCATTGTTATGACCTGAAATGAACCAGTTCACAAAGTAGGAAAAAAAATTTCTGAAAGATGATATCTTGAAATCTAGACGAGGAAAACATTAGAAAAGAGTGATTGACTCATGTTATATGGTGCTCTTAAAGCAAGATTATGACCCAACTCTCATCCTTATGAGGTCTCTGGTCATCTTGATTATAGTCTGCTGAATCAATGAATAGTTCACCTAGAAAACAAGACAAAAGGTCCATGAAAGGAAGAAAACAGACATTTTTGACCAAAAAGATTTTTTAAAATATTGGAGCAAACAACCTTGTTTATAGAGTAAAATATGTGCATGCATGAATATTTGCCTTAAGTTATAATTCAGTATTGCAGAATAGATTCATAATCCTGATACTGATTCTCAAAAGAGTGAATAAAATATTAATAGGAGACATGCTGATATAACTCTAAAGGAGCATCAGTAGGGTATAGGACTCCATGCACACAGGATATAAGTTTTATAAATGTATGGAAATATCATCTATTTTAATTGCAATCTAGATAGAGGAATGCATATGCAACCTGAGAACTAGATTTCTGTTGAATGTGCATGCCTTGCGTACTGACTTGCAAGGAAATAACCAGGTCATAAGCTGAGATCTGAGGCATTTGAGATGATGAGTATTTCGTAGGCTCTATGTAGTCCTTTGTCAGGTTCCTTTGAAATTGTCTCTGAAACTAAAACTAAGAAATAAAAACCATTTAGTTAGCCATTTCCACTGAAACTTTTACAACACATTTTAAACATTTAGAATTTCAATGACATGAGAAATTGGAATATAACCAGTCTAGAAACAATTATCCTGGGTTTCATTAGCTTTCTTGATATTCTGCTCTGTAAATAAACTTAGTAACATCTGTACAACGCTTAAGGAAATACTTTGGATTACAAGAACAGTCCACAGTGTCTGACCAACCAAATGGCTAAAAGATGCTTTGAGATCATCTCTAAGAGCACATGTTTTTCCCTGCTGCACTGAAACCCATTATGCCAACATCTCTATTGGTGTATTTGAAAATTGACATCATTTATGATATCTGTTACCACACTGAAACATGTAATTTGGAGCAACTTAAACATGTGTTCATAAGCCATGTTTACTCATATCAGCTGAGTTTCAGATTAAAGCTATTACATCTGAAATATTTCTGATTTCTGAATTCTTTCTTTTTCTCCACCATAACTTTTCTAGAACACCCTGAATTTTGCTTTATCCAGAACAATGCCATTTCACATTTTATTTATAGTATATACTATATGACCTCTGAAGTGGGTCAATATAGTCCCTACAGTTCAACTGAATTTCTTGAGCCCCTCAATTCCACACTCTCGAATGTAGAAAGTCCTCAACTAGTTAACACTAAAAGAAAATTAGTAATTAAACACTGTTAAAGAGCCTATAGGGACTCTATAAGATGTAAGATAGACACGTGCTATATTGGCTCAAAAATATGTTTGTTAAAATTGAATTGGGAAAACTAAAATTGAGTTATTTAGTTTTAAATTTCCACTGAAACTTAGTTTCAATACAGAGGGATCAACTTGGTCACTAGTGTTTATCTTAATACTCATTTAAAAAAAGAAAGCAAATATGGGAGAGAGATGTATTGGAGGAGGGTTCCTAAGGGAAACAAGAGTGAAGTTCTGTGGGTAGATAGGAACAGAGTATACTGTATTCATGTACAAAATCTCCAATTAATACAAATTTTATTTAAATATAACTGGAAAAGAATGCTTGTGATTGTATTCAGCAATTTATCTGTTCCTGTTCTGGCTCACAAATAATTGACACAAAGAACTATTAGCTTATAAACAAGCTGCAACCCTAGACTGGCCAGGTTCTGATCTATCTCTCTGATCTATTCCCAGCCAAAGGCCCCATGAACTTGTCAATGTGTTTTTGTCCTGGCTTGCTCTGGTCCATGTGTAGTCTGTCATCACAACGTCATGGCAAATACTCCTGGTCTCTCTCTCTTCTTTCCTTGTAGTTCTTCTCTCTTACTTGTCACTTTACCTGACATCCCGTGGCTGAAATCAGAAGTCCAGCCTTCCTATCTTCCCTGCTAAGAGCCACAGCCTGATCAACCCTTTATTAATCAATCTGAGATAATTGGGGAGCAATTTTTACACAGCACCGATACAGGAGATGGTTCAATAATCATGGCATTGCTGACCTCTGCGATGTAACCAGATTGCTGGGCACAGAAATCAGTGTATAAATACATAGTGTGCAAGAACAATCCCCAATATGTATAATAGAATGAAATGGAAAATACAAAGTGTTGGTTATAAAAGAGCAGTGTAATTAAGATGACAACGACTTCCCATAAACTAAGCATCTACCTGATGAGCCAGATACATTTAAAGCAGACTTCCATTTAAGGCTTAAACCTGTAAGGCATTTATAAAAGAGGAATCCAAATGTAACTTGAGATTCACACACCATACTTTCTCAGTGCTGGAGGCTTTGAAGGAGGCTGTATTCTCCATGCTCATCCATTATTCATCGTGACAAAAGATTCTATACCAGAAAACACTACCTTCCATTTGATCTTCTCACCTCTGGCAGAGTTAACCCAGCAGTTTTCATGCTCTTGTCTTAGGGTTCCTGGTTTTTAACTCAAAAGAATAATGGAGGAAAAAAAGTCACAGAGAAACACTTGCTTATATCATGTTGTGAGCGTGAAAGCCTGGAAAGCATTGAGAAATTCGCCTAACTTAATTTTTTTTTCAGAAATAGGTTGTGATTTCTTTGTGAGATTGAAAAGTATCAATTTTGGGGCTTCCTACCAATGAAGGTAGTAGTGTATATTGGCCTCAGGTGCAGAATCAGGTTTAACATATGATCTTGTCACACTTGAGTAGAGGAGATACTTCAGAAAAAAACGAGAAGTGAATGTGAAGGTTTTAATAATTAATCGTAGGTTGATAATAGCAGAAATCAACATTTCTCATTAAACCTCTTATGTGCTAAGGGGTGGCCACTTTCCACATCTTTGAATGTTCAGGTCTAAATCTCCAATGACTCAGCATAGGATATTTTAAGAAATATTTCTCAAATGAATATAATTACATCATTTCCCCTTGTCTCCTCCCCAAAACTCTCACATTTGCCACCCCCTTCTCTCATTAAAATTCATGGAGTATTTTTCGGTAACTGGTGTGTTTGTCTTCTGTGTGTTTATTCCTAAATATATCAATATAACTTGCTCAACCAGTATAATGAAACTTGCCTGCACATGTTTTCAAGGACAAACCATGTGGTATTGGGTAACATAATATGATACTGACGTAGCTTCTTCCATAGTGAATTTATCAAGTCCAGCAGGCATTGACATAGAGTCTTATTCCAGTATGGCAATATGTTTTTTAAAAGGAGGAAATTTTTTACATAGGGCTTTTGGAAGATCATTTAAAAATCTAGATAGAAGACGCAACTTTCACATACATAAGAATGGACCTGGAGCAAGTCCTTCATCCAAAACCTTTCTAAGGAACCACACCTGCCTGTCTTGATTAAGAACTTTTGACTTTTGAGACAGTAACATTGTTTTGTTGTTTAAGCTGACCAGTGTGCAATGACTGAACAAAAGAAATATAACAGAAAGGAAAGGAAAGGAAAGGAAAAGAAAGGAAAGGAAAGGAAAGGAAAGGAAAGGAAAGGAAAGGAAAGGAAAGGAAAGGAAAGGAAAGGGATGTAATCGGTGTGGTAGAGGAGAAATTTTATTCCAGATATATGAGACAGCATAGCCAGAGGCAGAGACATCTGTGAGAATTCAGGGAGATCATGAACCTGAACCATGTGGGGAGAGGGAGAGGTAAAAGGGAGAGAACCAAGAACATCAGCCAGCACGTCAAGGTATAAAAGAAGCAAGAGAGAGGCAGAGATAGTGAAGGTAACCAAAATATCTGGGCTAAAGAACTCAATGTAAAGGGCAAGGTATTCCAGCATACCTTGTTCAGGTAAGGACAGAGGGATGCTGGGAAGCCAGGTGTACTTTGATAGGCTAAATAGGCTTATCAGCCACTTGCTCTGGGTTTGAAACTTAACAGTCAACACTTTGTTAAGGCATCCCCAGAAAACAAGCAGTGCACTGTTTATTTCTTCTTTTTCAGTTGAGAAATACTTGTTTTATTCCTATCAAACTGTAATCAAATGCATTAGAGGAGCTGGTTTTCAAAGACTATGATACAGAAATCAGTTAAACCAGATATGTACTGGCGCAATGGGATAGAATTTTTATCTCCATACAGTTTTTCTAATGTGAATAAGAAAACACTGAACAGCTTGGTTGAAGAGAAGGCTCAACACTTCCAAGCACTGGCTGATGTCTAAGACAAGCTAGGTTCGAGTCCCAGCAGCCACATGAAGGATAATAAACTACTGTAACTCCAGTTCCAGGGGATTCAAACACACCTTCTGGCTTCCATGAACGCCAATCTCACCCGTGGTGCACAGATATATAGTAAGTTAAACATTGATACACAAAAAGTAAAAATAAATATATATTAATATTTTTTAAAAATGTTTTCCTCTAGGCTAGAGATATAGTGAAATTGCGAAAATTTGTGTCTAGCAGACATGAAGACCAAGGTCTTAGTCACTGAGCCACAAGTGTCAAGGAAGTATATATGCGAAATCTAAGAATGTAAAATAAAGAAGCAGCATATTCTTAAGCTCAATGTTATCCTCATCTGCTAAATAATCATGTCTCAAGGCTATCTTTGAATGCAACAAATTCAATATGAGAGAGGGAGCAAGGAGTAAAACAGGAAAGAGGGAAGAGGAAAGAGAATACGACAGAGAAAAGAAAAAGGAATAGAAAAAAAAGAAAGAAAGGAAAGAAGGAAGGAAAAGAGAAGAGGAAGAAAAAGAGGAAGAGGAAGAATAATTAATGAGAAAAACAAGAAGAAGAAGAAGAAGAAGAAGAAGAAGAAGAAGAAGAAGAAGAAGAAGAAGAAGAAGTATCAAAGAAGCCAGAGACTTTGAACAGACCAATGACTCATTGCAGTGACATTCCCATGGGATAAGGTGGGATAGAGGGACATAGTATTGGACACACTGTCACACACTACAGTTTCCAAGATGAGACATTTTCTTTGTTTTCTTTGTTTATGTATTATTTTGCATTATTTAATTTTTATTTTATTTTTGGCAGGAGTGGCAATGGCAGAAGGCAAATATGAGGGGACAGGGAGATGATTAAGACTAATGTGCATGATGTGAGTCTCAGAAGAATCACTAACGGCTTTTGAAAAAAGAGAAAAGATCTTAGAGCATAAGCTATTGGAGTTCTGTTCAGGAAATTTTCCCCTGTGTCCATATGTTCAAGGTTCTGGAAAGACTGGGTATAGGGGAATAACAGGACAGAGAAGCAAGAGAGGGTTGAATGGGGAACAGAGGGAGGGAAGAGGGGTTATGGGACTTTTGGGGAGGGAGGAAACGGGAAAGGGGAAATCATTTGGAATATAAATAAAAAAATACAGAAAATTAAAAATAAAACAAAAAAAAAAGAAAAAAAGAGAAAAGAAAAAGGAGAACCAGAATACAGTGGAAAGCCTACCATATCTCAAAGCTACACAAAGAAACCTACATAGACTGTCACAAACCTACTGTGCTCAAGGGAGATTGTTTCACCCAGAGAAAAGTCCAATAATTCAGTGTTCAATACCAAAGAATCAATCTTAACAACATACATACAAATAAAATTCATATATATATATATATATTCATATAGACTGAATAGGTTGTACCTTTTAATTTAATATATGTATTAGGATTACTAATTTTATTTTTGCCCATACTTCCAAATTTCAATATATATATATAATTTGTGTGTATACAAAGAAAATAAACTTTTCCATATACATGTATAATATGTTTTTGATATTTTATGTGTAAGAGTGTTTGATGGGAAACCTCTATGTAATATGAGCATAAAATTTTATATTTGAATATGAGTAGATGTTTTTATACTTCTTATATTACTGGTTGAATTAGAAGATTCATGCATAATTATTATTTCAATATGTCAGTAATACATCTTACAATATATCTCAGCTTATTGTACGAGGCAGTTTGTTGTCTAATGAATCAGTCATGGTGCCATATTAGACAATTTGTTCAAGGACGGCTTTTCTATAAATTTCCTACCTAGAATAAATAATTATCACAAAAATTCAGAACTTCCCCTAAAAGAATTCACAAGATCCAAAGTACAGCAGAGCTACGCATAGTAAAACCCAAACCAAAACCAAAAATATTTAGTCTGAGCATGGTGTCCCAGGAAACTGAGAGAACACTGAGAATTTGAACAAGAATGAGCTATATAATGAATCTTAGGTCAGTCTAGATGGTATAATGATATGCTGAGTTGGATAGAAAGATAAGAAAATTTAGGAAATATTTACCTGTAAACTTTTTCTTACTCTTTAGTGTCCTGCTCATCCTCTATGTGCTGGCGAAAATGGAAGTACAATAAGTAAAATAAAAAGAACTTTAAAACTATTTACCAGCCAGACAATTAAATCAATGAATAAATAAATGAAACACAACAAAAGAAATATAATATTGAACAAAAAGGAAATGAGATGCACTATAAACCTTCACCATCTGCATCCAACTTTCTAATTTGTCCATATACTGATATCTCATATATAAATGCTTTCACAAAGACAGTCCTACTGATGACATCATTTCCAAACTTAGTAACATCACGGATATTTCCCACAATATTCTTTTGGTTTTAGAATTGTTTAGTATGTCTTTGTATTCATTTTGGCTTGGAACTTCTGGTAGATTCCAAGTATATTCAATTGATTGATCTCTCCTGAATTTATTTTCTGTGTATAAAATGACCCAATCTCCACTACTTGATATCAATACACTAAAATGAAACCTTGCTAAAGGTTGCTGAATACTATCACTTGTTTAGGAAAGTTAAATCATTGAAGAAGCCATAACCAAAAGGTTTTGGGTATTCCTATTTTTTTATAACCTTAAAATCACTGAAAATGAAACAAAAACATTCTCAAACATTTCATCTGTAAGTGTTAATTCATAAATTCTAGGTTAATTTTTATTTACTTAAAAGTGAATAATCTTAACCAGACATGGTACCACAAACCCTTTATGACAGAATTTCAGAGACAGAGGCTGGTGCATATCTGTTTTCATGTCTATCTTGGTCTCCATAGGAAGATCCAGGATAGCAAGAGCTACATAGTGAGAGCTGGGTGAAAAATAAACAAAACAAAACTGAACACAACAATAATCACAAACCCCAGAAAATTAGTAATTTGATTTGGGACCATGTTTCTAAAATTTTAGTTTATGATATTCAAAACATTAACACATCACACATTTTTAGTTATATAATTAGCTTTCAAAGAAAACAGAAATGGGCTTTGCACTACTTTTCTTGCCTGACTGATCACTGAAGGAGAACATAGAAAGAAAGCAGGACCCAAAGGGATGGGGAAATACAGGCATGATGAGAAGGGAACAGAATTTTTCTGTAGAGCTGTCAGTTCCTAGGCTTTAACAGATGTGTATGATAACTAATGTCAATAGCATTGTATTATTTGACCAGTAAAAACATTAACACGTTTAGAAATCTACACAACCAATACCATGCCTAGTGTTTTGCTACTTTAAATATCAGTTTTTAATAGTTTTTTGCTTTTACATTTCTTCTGCCACCTGTTTTGCTCTATCTATTTCTATATTTGTATATACACAAACATTCTTAGTAACTAAGTTACCTATTTGGCTGATTTCTACAGTAAAATATTTACTTAATTTAATCATATTGAAATGATTCTCTATCACTGTATTTTGCAAGACTATAATTTATTCCTCCATACATTGTCTGTGATTGAAATGTTTTATTTCTATTATTTTCAAAGTCAGATACATTTTCATTCATTCAGAAAATACAAAGCCACTGTTTCTGAGATTTTAGTCTTTTTCTTTTCTTTTATTACCTAATAATATATATGTATATATGTAAAGTATTAATTTTGAATTTATTTTATGAACAATCAAGTATGAAGTATGTTTCAATTAAAATTAGTTTTAAGTGTATAATATTTAAGAGTTTTAACTATTGAAATTTTATTTTGGCATTTAGAAGATCCGTGTTATGTAAGGGATAAGTATGACAATTTAAAAAGACACAATAAAGTACTTCATAATCTAACAAAGTAAACAATTAAAAGATACACAAATCAGAAAATTAATTTAGTGCCTTAATATGATACTGTGTATTTTATGAGATAAAATTTACATGGCTTATAGTTAATTATTCCCTCACTCACAAAGAATACTCATTGTTCTGAGAAAACTCTTAGAGACACTGGGGCTCTAATTGTGTTGCTGAGAGTACAGTTTAACCTCAGACAATCATTATGGCAATAAAGTTAATGATCTCATTAAAAACACACCAACATATTTATAGGGCAGTTAACTGGCTATACTTATTCAAGGTCCATGAAAGGCAGAAGATTTTAATAGGTAGATAATAAAATAGTGGATATTTTCGTCATTTATAAATAATTTAAATCAAAATTAATGATTAATTATAATGCAAAATGATGAAAAGTACATTGACGAGCTTTTGAAAATCACTTTTGATAAAATAATTTTAATTTAGCCTGTAAAGCATTATTGAAATAAGTTTATAGCTAAAAAAACCACCAAGCTTTCTAAAAGAAACTACATCATTCAAAAGTATAAGCTTAAATTTTATTCATTTAAAAGAAGCATTCATACTTTTAATGAATACTTATATTTTTGCAATTATAGATACTAACATTGAATTTTCTAATGGGTGTTTGCAAGTTTGTACAGACAGATGAGTGAAACTAATAGAAGCTGGTGCACTGTTTCTCCCATTTGAGTCCTGCGGATCAAACATAGTGGTCCTTGGAAGCAATTGATACTACCTGTTGTACTGGCAGGTTTTGTGTCAACTTGACACAAGCTAGAGTTATCACAGAGAATGAGATCCAGCTGTAAGGCAAGGTGGGGGGGAGGGCCCCTTGTAGGCGGTACCATCTCTGAACTAGTAGCCTTGGGTTCTACAAGAAAGCAAGCTGTGCAAACCAGAGGAAGCAAGCCAGTAAGAAACACCCCTCCATGGCCTCTGCATTAGCTTCTGCTTCCTGACCTGCTTGAGTTCCGGTCCAGACTTCCTTTAGTGATGAACAGCAATGTGGAAATGTAAGCAGAATAAACTGTTTCCTCCAGCTTACTTCTTGGTCATGATATTTGTGCAGAAATAGAAACCCTGATGAAGACACCTGTTAAACCAATGTAGTAGCAACAACATTTGACCTTCCATGGCTTATCACCATAGCAGAATTTAATATCTGCTTTTAACACATATATAACATTAAACAGACTGATACAGCACTTCTTTGTTTTTTGAGGAATTTCCATATTGCTTTCTACAATGTCAAATTCTCACAACTAAACAATTCCCCCTTTTAGAAACTTTAGAAAGATTTATTATTAATAATTTTTTTGTTTTGATTTTTGAAGATATATTATTCTCTCACACAATACATCCTAAATCATACTGAAACAGTCTTCCATTTTCCCCACTCTTCCCAGTTTCCCCCACGTAATATCTACTAGATATTACTTGGAATGATATATTTCTAAGTATATAAATATACTTGCTCAACCTGTATAATATATAATGATATATATATATATATATATATATATATATATATATATGATTTCAGGCTGATTAATGGTATTAATTAATTACTTTGTGGTCTCTTTCTTGGGGAAGAATATTTCTGCCATGTTATTTAGTAACCTGTCTTACTCTGTCTAGGACTGGGCCTCCAGAAGCTATCCTCCTTACATGCTAGCATGGTTATTTGTGTTGGCCTGGCTCTGGACCTATGTAAGTTGCCATGCTGATGAGACTCCATTGCTGCAGCTTCTCTTCTCTCACATTTATAGGACACAAAATTTAGCAGATGACTTGTGGTTTTCCTGGCTCTTACAATCTTTCTACCTCCTCTTCTGAAGGGATCCCTGAGCCTTAGTTACAGGAGTTGTGTTCTAGATTTATCACTTGGGACTTGACACTAGAAATCAATTGTATCCAAGTTTTTTTTTAAATTATTTGTTCATTTTTGGTTGAAAAATTATATTTTCATATAATCTATCCTGATCATGTTTTCCTGTCCCACTATTCCTCCTCCCTACCTCAAGAACACCTCAACTCCATGCTTCTCTTCTTTCTTTCAAAGGCACATAAAAATATAAATAAAAAAATAAAAACCATAAGAAACATTCCTACACCACATATCACAAGCAGAAATCAAGATACGCAAGCAAAAAAAATCAACAACATATAACCACCCAAACATTCCTTGAAAAATAAAATTGGTTTGTTGTCCTTCAACAGCCATTCACACCTTATACTTCCTCATTTGGGATGAGGCTTTGGTAAATTTATCCCACCTATGATTATAGGTTGTTTGAATAAATCCAATCTGTAGGAGGTAAGAATGATTCTATAAGGTTGATAGATCTCTAGAACAGTGTAACTGTCCTATCCAGTAAAATTCATCTTGTAGCAGTTGTCCAGATCTCAAGCTCTTCCAATATTTCTAGTCCCTCTTCTACCAAATTCCCTGAGCCTTAGATATAGGGTTTGTGTTATATATGTCCCATTTCAATCTGTATCCCTACAACTTATTCTTTGCCTTTCAACCAGTTGTAGATTTTCTGTAATGGTCCTCATCTACTGCAGGATGAACTTTTTGAACAATCAGTATGAGCTACATTTGCTTGTGCGTATATGGACAAATATTTAAAATGCAGATATAAGATTCTGGTTCATTTAGCCAGCATGATAAAACTGTGAAGACGATTGTGTAGGTAGGTCACTTAGCTGTTTCCAGCATATCAGAATAGTTGTCAGGACTCTCATCTCTTCTCAGGTATTTTTTGCTGGACAATCTACTCAGTAAGTTTCCTAAGCATTCCCTGGGACCATGAGAAGTTTTGGGATGACTCATGTCTGACTCACATTGCTAATTTGACTGAACTTAAAAGTAGCTTCCTGGCTGTTTCATAATAGGAGGTGGACAGGCTTGCTAAATTTGCATTCTAATGTAGATTTCTGGAGAAGGGTACCTTCTGGCTGGAATTTTCCTCTGTGACAATGCATAACTGAGCAAACGTAACTCTTCAGAATAGACTCAGGCAACACACACTTCAGTTCTTCATGACAAGTGGGGAGACAGTTGACCTCCCACTTGTTGTTTCCACTGATCTCTTCCCTCTTGAGTCAAGGTTAGTCCTGAGGTACAGAAGTGTAGTACTGTATTGTCTTCTGTATAACATTCTCAGGTCTCCTTATGTTCTGCAGTGTTCGCTATATGTGTTAGACCTCAGTCTCCACCTCCCCAGTGAATTATTTATTGCATCTTATTTGGTCTGAAGTCACAGAGAGAAACTAACCATGTATGTTCTGGTGATCCCTCTTGTTCAAATCTATCATCAAATTTTTCTAAAGTAGAGAACAATTAGTTATATAGCAACAATTATTATAATGAAGTTGTCAATAGTTGACTAGTGAGCCAAAATTTACAAAGTCTCTCTAGAAAGAATATTTTATTCTATATATATACCACTGACTACTGTATTTCTCACAAATCTTTGTTAAAATCCCAACTTCCTATAGTTATGAAGATAGACTTTAAAAACCATTTTTGGTGATGCCAACATACTAAAAAGCATTAATTAGGCAGGATCTTACAATACATAATACAATAATACAAATACATAAAACAATACATAATAAAAATGGTATTTTTTTGAGGAGAAGATGAGGATACACAGAAACAAGATGCTTATGTGACAAAAATTCAGATATTGGACTGGTGACATCTGTAAGTCAAGGAGTTAAAATGGGCAACAAATCACCAGAATGTGAGTGGAGATGGGTAGAGATAATCTCTGTTAGGACCTAAAGGGACCATAGCCCTCCTTACAAATTGATTTTAGATTAATGATATTCAAAACTACATGAAAATAAATCCATTTACCCTAAGACATAAAATTTGAGGTTCCTGTCATAGTAGGAAAAACTGAATTAGGCAAGGGGTATCAGTGATGCTTTTGCTGTCAATTTTAGTAGCGTTTGCTGTAAAAGAAAAGCAAGATAACTCTGTGTGAATTATGCTGCAACTTGGTGTCTCAAAACAAATATCCTTGCCTGCAGTTTCTAATTGCTTTACTATAATGATGGCCTCAGTATCTTTAGGAAATTAATGGTACTCATATCTCACCTTACTCTTGCCTTAAAAAGAGGAAGCCATGAACACAAGTTATTTGTCTACTCAGAAGGCCCAGCAGAAGCTAACCATTCAGAGTCCCTGTACCTACAGAAATATGTGTCTTCAATTAAAAGGAAACAGGTCAGGCATTCATCTACATTTTATATCAGATTTGTGTCTTGCATGAGCTAATCACTTTGTACAGTGCATTACATTCATGTAATTTATCTTTGTAATTTTCAAAATCTACAGAAACCATACTCAAATAATTTTTCCCAATTCTCATAGGACTACCCCCTATATACTTGAATATATATATATATATATATATATATATATATATACTCTAAAACACAACATAATTCTGTCATCGATATCTTAGAATGGAGGCAGTCTAGTGAGTAAATATATAATCGGCAAAGCTAGAGTTTAATAAGACCTAGAAAAATCTCAACAAACATTTCCTCCATTACTTTGTGAAAGAGTTTATCTGTGTTATCTTATAGAAACTGCTTAATTCTCAGAAGTTGATAAGGCTAGGTTGTTATACATATGCATTCTTAAAAGGATTACATATTTATATTTATAATCTTTATTTTATAAGGCTTATTAATAATGAATATTTAGAATGTATATGTTTTGAAATATTTTATGGAATCTGCTGTTTTCTAGTTTTTTCATTTATATATTAGTTATTGTACTTCTTTTGAAAAAATCTTTTATGGTGGGGCAGTTCTGTAAATCACAAACCAAACCTTTGCACGTTTCAAGCAAGTTAGGTTGATAGTTTAGAATCTGCTGTGATGTGTTTATAGAATATGAATTTACGATCAATGCTAAGCAAATGTTTGGTTCTACATACAGTTAGTTATTGTGCATTAACCATTAAGTGTTTCCACTATGTTATGCCAAACTTTGAAACTTCATTGATGGCTATTTACCACTTAAATCATTTTAATATGTCTTTTTTAACTTGGCTTTCATAACTTTCAAAATTTTCTTTAATTGCAGATTTGGCTTTTTAAACTTTTGTTTAAAGACTGTGAAAACTATGAACCTTTGGCTTCAGTTCCTTGGCTTGCAAATGCATTTATCCATTCATTGATTAAATATTATATAGTCTTACTCATTTCCAGCCTTATGTGCCTCAAAATATCATTGTAAAACACATAATTTATTTACTTGTGTAATTTTCTTCAGTAAACAATATTTTAAATTAAATATATCACCGTATGATTTTCCTACAGATGATTCTGAAACATTTGTTAAAACTGTATGAGTATCAAATTTGTAACTTTTAGAATTTCGGATTACGCACTTTTAGATTGCTAATCGTTTTGCAGGTAATAATGCTGATACATTTCTGAATATTTTTATATTCTTACTTGTTCTAGTACTAGAGATTAGAATTGTAACTTTGCTGTGCTAGGCAAGTGCTTTACTACTGGGATGTACCAGCTGCCCTCTATCTTGAAACCAGGTCTCATTAAATCTTCTTAATCAATTTTGAACTAATTTTCCAACCCAGATATTCTTTGAACATGTAATCTTCTTACCTCAGCCTCTGCAGTATTTGGATCATATGTCTGAACCACTAGATCCAGCCTTGAAATGTACTGGTGCACAAAGATTATCATTACAAAATGTATCTTCTTATATCTTCAACCATGAAGATTCTGTAATTTCATTCTTCACAGCAAATCTTAAGGAAGTTTCCTCTCCCCACTTGAACTGGTGTCATGTTGAAGCAAACCCACATCAACTTCAATGCGGAACAACTGTCATAGTTCATAAGTGGACTGCTTCTAATTTTGCAATATACCAACTTTCTGACATGAAATACATACATGCTTTTAAAAGCATGTGTGAGGTTGCTTAGTATTTCCAAACTTTCTTATATTTCACTTCTAATCTTCTAAGATTGGAATAAGTGTACACTTATTTATATACTTTATTTTAGTTTTCAATTTCTTTTCTTAAATCATCATTATTAATTTTATGAATTTGATGTCTAAATGTACTACTACTTATCAGTACTAGGGTATGAAGGTTTATTTCTCACAATTCATTTTGTAAAGCACTACCTCCAGGCCTGATGTGCAAGTCTCAGAAGGATAAGTACTTGTGAGTTGATTTGGTTGAAATTAAACTATGGCCATACTCTCAAACTGATTGCACCAATTAGAATATCGAGGACTTGGCTGTATAATTTAGTAGGCAGGAAGAATTCCTGATATGGCCACTTGGTGTTGAATTTATAGCATCCAGAACTTGAGAACATTATTTCATTCTAAGAAGCCTAGAGCACAATTTGAGGTCTTTCTACAGAGCATTTCTTCTCTCTTTTGTAGAAATCCCTGCAGTATTGGCTAACTATGAAGGACAGCTTTAAAAGGAACATATTTTTACAACAAAAGATCTAGGGTGCTTTTTATTAAGATTCATTAAATACTGTCTGTTTGGAATAGAAATCTTTTTTTAAATGAAAATTGAGCTAGAAAGCTAATTAAAGGGATTGATTTCTAGTAACTGAAATAAAAGAAAATTCAAAACCCTTTTGCTTCATGGACAATGAGTGTCAGCGAATGAATAGCAGACTTTTGGAAATGAGTTCCTGGAAAAGCACTTTTTTTTATACTAAATATGTATTTAACATTTTCTAAATATTTGTACCACTATATAATTAACTTTTGTTCCATATATCTCTTATATATTTATATCAAAATAAATATCTTATTTTTCCAGTTAACACAGTAGCTATTCATTAAAACTCATTCATTAAAAACTCACTAACAATAATTTCAAATAAGTTGTCAATATACAAATTTTTGATTACCTAGAAATATATTTTTAACTAATTTATTATTCTCTGAATTTTCATAAGGAATATAGTGTACCATACTCACTCCCTAATTGCCCTCTAATTTTCCAGCTCAACTCTCAAATGCCTGTGATTTTTTAAAGCTGACTGAATCAGATTTTGTTGCCTATATGCACATGGATGTGTAGTCATCCACTAGGACATGGATATCCCACTACTAATCTCCGCAACCCCTAAACTCTTACTCCAACAGGAGTCATCAACTGTCAGTATCTCCTGAATCAGAAATGTGCCTCATCTCTAGGGGATTCTCCTTCATGTTGGAATTTTTTAATCTGCTTCTTTTGGTGTAGGCTTTGTTAAGGTAACTACTACTGTGAGTTCAACTATGTAACAGTCACACCATGTCCAGAGTACAGAATTTTAAAGTGTTCCCTTCATCTTCTGGCTCATATGTTCCTTCTGGTTCTTCTTCTTTGATATGTCCTGAGTCTTGGTCAGGGCATTAGTACAGGTGCCCATATACTTTTGAGCACTGGTAACTCCTTGTTCTTATCACAATAAGTAGTTATAAGTCTTTGCATTAACCATTACCCACTGTCAAAGAAGGTTCTCTGACAAAGGTAGAAAAAAAGCACAAAAATATGGTTATAAATATAAATATTTAAAAGAGAGTTAAATAATATGACTGTTTAAAAAATCTTCAACTCTGTACATGACCCTATAGCTTAAAAATATATATATATATATATATATATATATATATATATATATATCACAGATTAATGCTAACAAAGTGAGTATGGGTGATTTCAGTATCCAATTCTCGCCACTAGACATGTCATTTGGAATAATGCCTATATAGAATTGTAAAGGAAACAAAAACACCGCAGGAAAAACAGATTTACAAAGAAGTTATATGAATTGGTCATGACTAAGCAAACTATTGATAAACTACTTAAAATGTAACATATTAGAGAGTTATTGGTTAACCTTAAACCCCTACTAGGAATGAATTTCCTCACTGGTTTTCCAATGTAGTGTGTTCATTATGAAAACTATTATATAGACACAAGCAACAAAAATGTACTCTGCAAATTGTATTACATGCATACACACACACACACACACACACACACACACAGTAACTTAGAAATAATGAAAAAGAGGCTATCAACTTGAGAGTCTGGAATACTGGAAGAGGTTAGAGTGCGGAGAGCAGAAAGGAGCTGTGTAGAGAAGAGAAACTATGAAAGAGCAAATCTGATATTTTTACATGAGTGAAAATTTCAGGGTAGCTTATTTAATCAAAGTTAAGCCTTTGATTGTAAGGAAGGACAAAGTATAACAACAGGTGTTCATTCATAAATATATATTCAGAACTCTGTTTTATCTGTCACTATAGTTTTCAGTAAATAATTTGAATTGTTTTCTCAGGGAGAAAGTGATATTTTACACCCTAATACATGATTGTAAGAATCTCTGTGCTTAGTTCCATTCAAAGAATAGATGTGCTATTTCTGGTCCAGAATATTTTTCCATGATAATTTTACTTCTGAAACAAAATCCTTTCTCTATCAGAGAAAGAAAAGGCAGAAATTATAGTTCTCGGTATTGGGACAACATGGAAAAGAATTTTAACAGAAACACTATCTGGTATATAATACAACCAAGGGAATAGATAAGGCTTTACATTGATAAGCCACTAAACCCGTGATAACATTTGTTATCACATCAGGACTCAGGCTATCTTAACTGATGTAAGGATAACCAAGGGTAGTCCCCTGAAAAAAAATGTAAGACTAATAAGAAAAACAACAGAGAATGAATTATATCAGGAGAATGAATGTTTTCTATTCTTTATAGATTTAACTCTCTTTTAATCCCTATGATACGTTGATATTATCAACTCTTTTGCACAAAAATTTTTACTATGTGACAAATATTGCATCTGTTTTCAGAAAGGTAGTATATAGAAGATTTGACTTATGTCTTATTTCTATAGTATCTAATTCACTGTGTTTTTTGTAAAAAGATTTAACTGATTTATTTTAATAACTAGGCAGATAATGATAAACAGAATTTAGTGTGCATATTTTATTAGGATAGCATTACATTTTAATCTTTAAAATGACATATTCATTCACGTACCAGTTTACCCTGCTCTGATTACATATCCACAATATTTTCAATATTCCTTTAAGTACTGACACTGGTATCATGAGCATAGTTGCTAATAACCTTGTTCTATGAATCTCAAAACATGTGGATCAAGAAATCATAGTAGAGTAATAAATGAACATGTAAAATAAGAACAAATTACTGGTTTACCACTGAAGAAAGAATGAGCAATGAGTGTTTGAAAATAAGACTAGGATTTAAGATGCTAAATAAAACTGCTAGTGTATGCTCTCTTCTGTTTCTTTTTGGAGTCACTCAGGGCTATGAATTTTCCTCTTAGCACTGCTTTCATTGTGTCCCATAAATTAGGGTATGTTGTGACTTCATTTTCATTAAATTTTAAAAAGTCTTTGATTTCTTTCTTTATTTCTTCCTTGACCAAGGTATCATTGAGTAGAGCATTGTTCAGCTTCCATGTGTATGTGGGTTTTCTGTTGTTCTTGTTGCCATTGAAGACCACACTTACTCCATAGTGATCTGATAGGAGGCATGGGATTAGTTCGATCTTCTTATATCTGTTGAGGTCTGATTTGTGACCAATTATATGGTCGATTTTGGAGAAGGTACCATGAGGTGCTGAGAAGAAGGTATATTCTTTTGCTTTAGGATAAAATGTTCTATATTTATCTGTTAGTTCCATTTGGTCCAAGGCTTCAATTAGATTCACTGTGTCCCTGTTTAGTTTCTGCTTTCCTGAAGGATCCATTTCAGAGAGTGGGGTGTTGAAGTCACCCACTATTGTTGTGTGAGGTGCGATGTGTGCTTTGAGCTTTAGAAAGGTTTCCTTTACAAATGAGGGTGCCCTTGCATTTGGAGCATAGATATTCAGAATGGAGAGTTCTTCTTGGTGGATTTTTCCTTTGACCAGCATGTAGTGTCCTTCCATGTCTTTTTTTGATGACTTTAGGTTGAAAGTCAATTTTATCTGATATTAGGATGGCTACTCGGGCTCGTTTCCTGGGACCATTTGCTTGTAAAATTGTTTTCCAACCTTTTACTCTGTAGTGTTTGTCTTTGACACTGAGGTGCGTTTCCTGCATGAGGCAAAATGCTGGGTGCTCTTTACGTATCCAGTCTGTTAGTCTATATCATTTTATTGGGGAATTGAGACCATTGATATGTTCAACATCCTTAGTCATTAGGGAAATGCAGATCAAAATAACCCTGAGATTCCATCTCACACCAGTCAGAATGGCTAAGATCAAAAACACAGGAGACAGCAGGTGTTGGCTAGGATGTGGAGAAAGAGGACCACTCCTCCACTGCTGGTGGGATTGCAAGCTGGTACAATCACTCTGGAAAGCATCTGGCGGTTCCTCAGAAAACTGGGCATGACACTCCTGGAGGATCCTGTTATACCACTCCTGGGCATATACCCAGAAGCTTCCCCTGCATGCTCCACTATGTTTATAGCAGCCTTATTTATAATTTCCAGAAGCTGGAAAGAACCCAGATGTCCCTCAATGGAGGAATGAATACAGAAGATGTGGTATATTTACACAATGGAATACTACTCTGCAGTTAAAAACAGTGAACTCATGAAATTCCTAAGCAAATGATCAGAACTGGAAAATATCATCCTTAGTGAGGTAACCCAATCACAAAAGAACATACATGGTATGTAGTCACTGCTAAGGGGATATTAACCCAGAATCTCAGAATACCCAAGGTGCAATTCACATATCAATAGATTTCCAAGAAGATGGAAGGAGAGACCCCTGGTCCTAGAAAGACTGGATGAAGGGGAATACCAGGACAGAGAAGTGAGAGGAGGTTGAATGGGGAACAGGGGTAGGGAAGGGGCTTATGGGACTTTCAGGGAGGGAGGAACCAGGAAAGGGGAAATCATTGGGAATGTAAATTAAAAAAAATGTAGAAAAAAAAGAGTCAAAAAAAAAGATGCTAAATAAAAAGAGGAAACTGGTAACTCTTTTTCAATAAGAGAGCAACTGTGTTTTGAAGATCATGTCTTGCTATGCATTATACTAATAAACTGAGTGGAAAAAATTTAGGGAATTCCTCAACTGCTAAACACTTTTTAATTTACTAGATTAAGAAATCAGCCATTTTAAGACAGAAGCAGTGAAGAGTGATTTTAATGTAGAAAAACATACATCATGCAAATGAGTTCTTATTTTTAAGAGACTTAGCCTACTGAGAAATACAACACAAGGACATAGGCAAGAAGAGAAGCTTAGCATTTATCTTTATTCTTGGAGCCAAAGGTTATATGTAATGTAGTAAAAAAAAATGAACTAATGAACAAATAAACAAAACAGATGCAAGGATTTTCAGATATAGATGTAAAAGTGTACTAAATAAAGCCATGTAAGCCTTAATTATGATACATATAAACTCTATGACTTTGACCTGATAAATAGCAGAACATGAGTTTCCAATGTCAGGATGAAGAAGCCTTTTTTTTTTCCTGTTGTAGCATTCTTTCTTTTTTTTTTCTATTAGTTATTTTTTTATTTACATTTCAAATGTTTTCCCCTTTCCTGTTCCCACCCCGTAAATCCCATCACCCTTCCCACCCCCCTCACCCCCACCCCACCCTGCTCACTAACCCACCAACTTCCACTCCTGAATTCCCATCCTGACCTTCCCCTATACTGGGGCATCAAGACTTCTCAGGGCCAAGGGCCTCTCCTCCTTTTGATATCCAAAGAAGGCTTCTTAACAGACATTAGAATGAAGGTGGAAGATGCCTTTAGGCCATGGTGATCTGTGTTTTTGAGCCTTTAAGTGTTTTTGCCATGTAGGTATTTTAAATATAAATGTAAATCAGGAAGTTATGTGTGGCAAGGCCATGCTTAATATATAAATATATAAAGATGCAAACTTCAAAGGTCATTTTACATGGGAGATTTAAATAATAATAATAATAATGAGTGTTTTTTAAAGTTACCCTTCACTTTTTTTATTTAATCTTTTATTTAATCTCTTATTTATTTATTTATTTATTTATTTATTTATTTTACACTCCAGATTTTATTCACCTCCTGGTCCACCCTCCAACTGTTCTGCATCGCATCCCATACCTCCTCCTTGCCCCCTTTCTCCATGAGGATGTCCCTACCAACCACCCCCTACCCTACCTGACCTCTAAACTCCCTGGGGCCTCCAGTCTCTTGAGGGTTAGTTGCCATCTTCTCTGACTGAACCCAGACCCTGCAGTTCTCTGCTGTATGTGTGTTGGGGGCCTCATTTAAGCTAGTGTCTGCTGCCTGGTTGGTGTTCCAGTGTTTGAGAGATCTCGGAGGTCCAGGTTAATTGAGATTGCTGGTCCTTTTATAGGTCGCCCTACTCCTCACCTTTTTCCAACTTTTCCCTAATTTAACCACAGGGGTCAGCAGCTTCTGTCCATTGGTTGTGTCCAAATATCTACCTCTGACTCTTTCAGCTGCTTGTTGGGTCTTTCAGAGGGCAATCATGATAGGTCCCTTTTTGTGAGTACTCCATAGCCTCAGTAATAATGTCAGGCCTTGGGACCTCCCCTTGGGCTGGATCCCACTTTGGGCCTGTCACTTGACCTTCTTTTCCTCAGACTCCTCTTCATTTCCATCCCTGCTGTTCTTTCAGACAGGAATGAAGAATCATAAAAATTTGAGTGAAGAGAGATCATGAGGTACAGAAATAAACCATTAAATATCTTCTGGACCTAAGTGAGATAGTCATTAAGCATACTTAGACCATTCTATTTTCACAATGATATATTAGAATTTTCTTGCTTTAACTATAGTAGATTTATAGATATTTTACAATATATAGGATATCTCTAGTACAAATGATAAGCAAGGAAGTGGCAATAAAATAAAATTACAAAAATGTTTGTATCACCAGCAGAAAGGAATATTTAGGTAGGGAAGCTTTATATGGAATTCATTCTTTTCCAAAAAATAAATTATGTTTGGGGGTGAGTATCACCCTAAAGAGGATACTCACACTTCTTTCCCAACAAAACAATTCAAGGCATAAGAATTCAAAATATTAAACATTTCATTGACACAAAAAAAGTCTCAGTGTGTGTGTATGTGTGTGTGTTTGTGTGTGTGTGTGTGTGTGTATGAGTGTGTGTGTGTGTGTATTCCAGAGGTAGATGATCCTTACAAAATTAACTCAACAGTTTTCTTTTTTGTCCGTAATGCTTTCTACATGTTTCAAAATACTGGACTTTTTATGTATTATGGTTTCTGGTTTTGTGCTTTTATTTGTTTTGTGAGTATTTCTATGTGTTCTATGTTTTATTAGTCTGTCTGTCTGCATATGTATGTGTTTCTTATATTCTTTTCTTCTATTTCTTTTGTTTCATTTTCTTTTATATGCCATTTGTTTTCAGAAAAGATGACAAAAAGAAAGCAGAAGGCGTAAAATTTTGGGGGACTTTTGGGGGAGTGGAACATATCTGAGAGGAAATGAGGATGTGGAGACCATCATCATGATATATTATATAAAAATATATTTGCTATTTACAATGTACCTCCTCCAACATATTTCATTCACATCTGTATGAAAGCATATTACATTTATAATTATGGATAATTTAGAACATTTTATTCTGATTTCTTATACTTTATTTTAATATTTTATTTAATAAGAATATTTTATACTTATTTCTTATCATACTTTAAGTTGTATTCCACTGTGAAATCCTACAATAACAGAAAATCAAACTATGTTTCAACACAAGCTAACAATGTATTTGATGTGTCTGTAGTTGACTAGAATTCTTTGATGCCTTTCATACATTTTTTCATTTTAAATCTTTCATTTTAAATTTATGTCTTATTTTAAATACATGAAGATTCTTAGATGAATAAAGATTCCTTTTGTGTACTAACACAATTGATGTATGTTCAATTGATGGCTCATAAAAAATACAATAAAATATTTACCTGTACATTACTTTAGATGTTAGTAATCAATAGAAACAAAATTCTATTCAAATATTCATAATATTTGAAGATACTAAAAGAAATATTCTGAAATAAGAAGGAATTATAGGTTTTTAGAATCCAGGATCACCTTCTTTTATTCTAATAAAAATTGGCCAAATACAATTTGGGGTATTTTCCTTAAGGCTGTTTTATTCAATAATACCTCAAACTATAGAATCAAAATGAGAGGAAAATTTAATTTTATTGTGCAGGAAATTTAAGCAAACCAATAATTAAAGACCTTGCTATATCTGTTCATTATACAACTGCACAATTTATTAGATAATGGCATTTTGATCTTTGCTTATATTTAACTTCATGTGTATTGAATTTCCTTTAGGGTTATCTTTTTATAATTATTTTTTCTCAACTGTGATTACATTTATTTTTCATGCACTGAGTGCTATTTTTATACTGAAAAATATAGTAGGACATACACAATATAAGTTTTAAACTTTTGATTTATTATTTTCCTTGTATTGAAATGACCAAGACTTGTGATGAGGATGGTCCTTACCATTCAACAACAGTCATAGTCTTGACCTTTTACTGGATGGTGAAGTCCATTCTTTGTCACTACCCCCCTGATTGCATATATTTGATCTTTCTCTCAGTCTTAGATTTACAAAATGAGATGACATTAATCATCTGTCAGACTTCTTACATGTTCGCTGGCAACTTATATTGCTATGAGTTTGTCACTGAAGTTGACATGAGTCTTCTTTATGATTGTCTAAAGCTCCATTTTTTTGCTTCCTCTTTACCTGGCCAGAAACAAATGAGAGAATAATATAAAAAAGAGTTTTGGGGATTAACTAGATACAGCAAACTTCTTGTAGGGAAAAAGAAATTTTAATTCATATTTAATTTAATAGGCTACTCAGTTGGAATCAGGGCTTTCTTTCAAAAAAATCATGTTATCATCTACTTATGCTCAGCAATATAAAGATATGAGCATTGCTTTACATAGCACATGAAGTAGGGTGTACATTGACAAATATACTTACTATTCCCAAGTAAGTATCTACTATCAAATTATATATTAACCCAAATGTCAATATATAAAACTTCATTTAGTTCATTAAGGATTATCAAATGTAAAGGACAGCCTCTGTGTAAGGAGGCAAATCCATATATCTCTTAACATGGAGAATGCTGTGAAGCTCTTGGATGTAAACTGCAGCAACTTAAGATAGGAGTTAGGATTGCTATTCATTACATAGAATACATAGAGCTTACTTGAATGGACTCAGAACACTTGTGCAGGATTTCTTCTAACAATGAGTTGGTGATAGCTTTCAAAGGGGCTTTAAAAAAGCAACAGCATTGTATTTGGAGCATCTATGTTCAGAATTGAGAGTTCTTCCTGGTAGATTTTTCCTTTGATGAGTATAAAGTGTTCTTCCATGTCTTTTTTGATGACTTTTGTTGAAAGTCTATTTTATCAGATATTAGAATGGCTACTCCAGCTTGTTTCCTGGGACTGTTTGCTTGGAAAACTATTTTCCAGCCCTTTACTCTGAGGTAGAGTTTGTCTTTGACAATGAGATGCATTTTCTGTATGCAGCAAAATGTTGGTAAGCAGATATTAGCCCAGAAGCTTGGAATACCCAAGGAACAATTCACATATCAAAGGATACCCAAGAAGAAGGAAGGAGAGGCACATGGTCCTGGTAGGGCTTAATGTGGCAGTGTAGGGGAATACCAGGAAGGGGAGGAGGGAGTGGGTTGCTTGGCGAGCAGGGGGAGGGAAGAGGGCATATGGGACTTTTGGGGAAGGTGGGAACCAGTAAAAGGGAAATCATTTGAAATGTAAATAAAGAATATACCTAATTAAAAAAATAAAAAAATAACCTGAAAAAAAAAAGTAATAGCATATAATATTATTAGTGGGAGGCTGCTCGACAATAGGGAAACCAGGTTAGATGTATGCAATGACATGCTAAGAGTTTAAAAGAAATGGTTATAAATAGTAGTCTTATTTGTTGAAATACACATCTGCCATTGTCCAAGCAATTGTAGGTAAGGTAGGTATTCAAAGCATAGTAGAATAGTTATAAAGATTTATAGTAGGAAGTTATAAAGATTTGATACAGAGAAATCCTAAAAAAGAAAAGAAAAGAAAAGAAAAGAAAAGAAAAGAAAAGAAAAGAAAAGAAAAGAAAAGAAAAGAAAAGAACTAGCTTTAATTTATAGCCAGGACAGCATGCTAATATGCTAAGTTACAAGGGAAACACTATCTAAAGAAAGCATTTTCTGTCCTTTACACTTTGTTTTCAATAGCCTTAAGCTCCTTACTAGCCATTGCTGGAGACAATAAGAGAAACTGGAACATCTGAAGGAGTGTTGTATATCAAAGATGTTGTTAGTGGAGAGAGCTGAAACACTATCTGGGAAAGCATAGGTTGCTGAATTCAAAAGCACAGAAAATATGCCAACCAACCTGGGTCAGTTACCACTTGTTCATAAGGCCAGAATTCCTAAAGTGTAGCAGGATGGAGCTTATGTCTGAATCCCTGGAACATCCACTACTAGCTAGCATGGTTTACAAAGCAGTAAACACAAGACTTTTGAAATGTGAGAACTTAAACATGAGTTTGCACGCTGACTTCCACATATGTGCCCTGGTGCATGCACACCCATACTTAACAACATATGTGGACATACACATATATCATATACCTATTCCTTAAATTCCTCAAGCACACACATGTACACATTCACTCACACACACAAACACACACAAAGAGACACATAATATTGTATATTATTATGCAATAAACAATGATATTTATGACTAAAATATAAGCTGTAATACCTCTTGTCTAATGCAGGTAGACATTTAAAGTTATAAATTTTACAAGGAGAAGGTAACAGTAATTTTACACAACTGACATATTTGGACAATATGAGCAATGAACAAGGGACACAAATTTTATTTTGGTAGTATTGGTATATTGCTTATTCTTCACATTCATTGATCTAACTTAATTATTTTTATTGATCAAGAAATCATTTAATTTCATAATTTAATCATTTTTTCCTGATTTGAAATCTCATTTATCAAGAAAATTATGTTTTAAAATTATCTTTGTTTTTGGAGAAGTTTTGTATAATCACCCCTCACATTTCAGTCTTCAGTCACAGGGGAACTTTGAGATACTTCCTATCAGTTGACTCCAATTCATTCTGTGTTATATGCCAAAGGAATCTCATACGTGTTTTGTGTCATAGAGGAAATAGGCTTTCTTGTTTATTAATTTAAAGATTAAGAAACATTTTACGAAATTAAAAGAACTGTGTTAATGCTGGGGCCTGCGTGACCTTGGGGAATGAGCTGAGGTGGAACACAGTCTTGGGCCAAGGCCAAAAGACTGATGATCTGATCTTGTATTTGTCTCTAACTTCATGGGATGCTATTAGCTGAATACTTCTGGGGACTTAACACTCTTTTTCTTATTCTGTGGCTGAAAACCACACATCTTGGCGATTAACACCTAGTGGCAAGGAATTAGGTAAAGGATTTATTGCTAGGGTTTCCTTCCCTGTCCAGGCAGTAAGAAGCCTCTCAGCTGGCTAGACTGTTTAACTGTTTGTAAACCAGAGAGCAAGGAAGGAAAAGAATTCAAATCCTTTACCCAGGTAAGCATGCAAGACATCCATATATTTTTGTCAAATCTTAGTCAATGGGCTACTCCGAGGAAGTCCACCCACCTGCCAGGCTTAACCTTTCCTAGATGGTTCCTGACATGTTTATTAGAAGGTATAGCTTCTATGTATTAATATTGATTTTTCTAAAAAGAAAACAAGAATTGAGAGTATGATCTGTATATCATATAATTAATTTTATTTGAAATACAATTTGTGCCTGTTGGTATAAAAATGGATTGAAGTTTTCATCGATTTAGTAGTGATGAAAAAATATAAGAAATCATGAATTACTCTTCAAAAAAATAAAATAAATCTATTATTTCTTACAAAATTTTCAATACTCTGTGCAATGCTCAGATGGCATATTCATTTCTATTATGACAGCTTAGACCCTCATAGGACAAGACATGCGTTTAAGATTGTCACTTTTTACATTTGAAATTCTTTACCTACTGAAAGAAAGATTTGATGACATTCAGAGGAGTTTAATACTTAACCATTATCTTAAATATTCTTATAATAGAATTTGGTATTGAGAATTCATTTCTGTTTACAATTCTTTATGTACGTCACTGAGTTCTGCAAGCAAAAGGAAATAAGGCTTTGGGGGATTGAAGGCTCTCCCATTTTATCCAAGTCATAACTTCTTTACAGCTGAAAGATTAAAAGCTATTCTTAAGCCAGGTTAACACTGTCTGAAGCTTTTCTAGAAAATAACTCAAAAATTCACAGGAGAGCCTCAACAACTTTGATCACTGCATTTTCAGGAAAAAAAGGTAGGCTGTCAGGTGTACTCTTTTATAGGACTTAGACCATCAAGAAGAATAAAGGTTTTTATAGAGATAATAATTAATGTCCTGAATAATATTTATTTAATCTATTAGATAAACAGTATCAAAGTATCCCTGATGATTTTACTTTAAAAATTAGATTCCTTTATTCCAATGATGTAGTAAAATTGAAACCAATGGTATAGAAGTGACATTCTGAATTCTTGAATATGAACATGTACATACACCTTCCCAGAAAGAGCTTACCAGAAAACTATGTAATGTTTGCAATAGAGTGACACGAGCAAGTAAATATTTTGGGGATTGAAGTTATAGATTCAGAATTTTTTGCCTTACTTATTTCTCCATTAATGTTGTATAAATTTAAACAGATATTTTAGTTGAAAATGCTGATACATTTGTTTGTACTTTTGTATGACTGCTATTTGTTTCGAAAACTAAGAAATCATTGATCCTTTATATATTTTTTTTTCAAAATCACTACCATCATTATTTTCATTTCATGCACGTCAAATTCCCCATCTGCATTTAAAATTTATACACATAAAAATCACTTAAGGCATACATTCACACACATCTATAATTTTCACAGTATGTACTTATGTGTGTGTATACGCACACACATATATGTGAAATTGTAAATTACATGCTGAAACTAAACATTACTTTTACTATCCCAAACTTCCAAAAGCTGCACAGCAAAAGTGTGCTACAAATAAAACCAATTCATAGCACTCTGCTTATAAACAATGTATACTGAACTTTGCGAAGGATGAAGGATTTTTTTTTTTTTCTGAAAATCATGGATTATCAGACCAGTGTGCAAAACATTTAAATAGGAATAACCAAGTGTTTATTTCGAAACATTTATAAAATAGAGTGACAATTTATGAATATACTTTAAATCAAATCAAACAGTGAAAATAAAAGCTTTCAGCTTCTGAGCTGAGTTATGGAAAGGAAAGGGATTCTGTTCCCAAGATCCTTTACAGTCCCCACGTTGACAATTCGGAAAATAATTGACCGCTGTTGCCTGAGCGTCCTTAACAATCAACTTGAATGTAATTGGTCTGCTCCTTTGAAATTTCATGAGAGGTTTGAGATTGGAAAGTCACTGTAGGCTCATTTTGTGTATGACATCTATGCCTCAGAGTTAAGACACAAGTTACTAATTGTGGAGGCTGCTTTGAGCATTTAGGAGAGGCATCTGGAAGAGGTGGACTATGATATTTTATTGCCCTTGTCACAAGTTTGAACAGTAGCATAAGGGTTTATGAGAGAGCATGAGAAATGAGAAAGCTGTGTCTGGAGCTATATAAAAATAAATCTAAAACATTTGAATAAATCTAATTTTAGAGCATGGACCCTCCTTAAGCAAGAGAAAGAATCCAGATAAATAATTCTAGGATGAGTGAACATGAGAAATATGTCACTGCCTACGCCGTCACTACACATATAGAAAAAAAGGTCAAGACACTGTCGCTTCTCTATAACATTAATATGCATGTTTTGTGTGTTTGTGGATCTTAGATATTGTAACTTAAAACTGACAATATTTATTTTTATTTGTGTTATACTCAACTTGGAACTAGTAATGCCTTTCAAACTATAAATGCAAAGCAGGTGTTTTGCATTAGGTTTCATGTTGTATAAATTTCTTTTATGCAGTTTATGAAAACCCAATGATATGTTCGTTCTTCAGATTTCTGACTTTTGACTAGACAATCTACACAACCTCTATTTTGAGAAGCTGCTTGGGATGTTCAAACACGAGTACATCGATATTAACCAAATAAAATGTAGAGAGTTCATACACAGCAGCTAGTGTTACAATTCAGAATTAACATGACAAAGAATCCCCAAACAGATTAATGCTTTGTAACATTTAAATGGATTTCAATATTCAAGGCTGTAAAAGAAAAAAAATAGTAAGAAAAAGGATATAATGTAGACAAAGTACCATGCTCAATATCATAGATGGACTTCAGCCCCTGGCTTTCATCTACTGAGTTTATGTCTCCACTGTCTCATGATATTGACAATTCATATACTATTAATATAAAAATTAAACTATAGGAAGAAGTAAATGGTAGTTCATGTACACATTGAATTAGTAACTTTGTACCATATTAAAATGATTATTCATTTTAGTTTCACACTTCAATGAAAACATTTATTTTATTTATTTATTTATTATTTATTTATTTATTTTATTTATTTTGGTTTTTTGAGACATGGTTTCTCTGTGTAGCTCTTGCAGTCCTGGAATTCACTCTGTAGACCAGGTTGGCCTCGAACGCAGAAATCCACCTGCCTCTTCCTCCCAAGTGCCGGGATTAAAGGCCTGTGCCACCACTGCCCGGCTAATTAAAACATTTATATATTTCCTCTTTGTATGATTAATCTAGGAATTTGAAGTGGTTGACTCTTGCGAACAGCTGTTAATAACAAGGGTTCCTATCCATTATCATGGTCATTTTCAAACCTGAGGTTTGACTAAAAATGCAACTACATTTTGACGGTAATTTCATTTTCCAAAAATATACACAATGTAATATGTGTTTTTACATTCATTTTGAATAGGCATTTTCATATTCAAACAAAAGTGTCAATGGAAGATTATTATTATGTAATTTTTAAAGCAATGATTTATGATGATTATTACATCACACAATAATTATTTTCTACAAGATTACTCTTGAGACAGATTCAAAAACACATGTAATGTTTAAATAGGAAGTCAGAGATAGGAAACCAGGAGAGCTGTCAGGCAGAAGATACCTAGAGGCCCTCCACAGCTCTGTGGTCTGCCCATAGTGGGAGCCACTCTGATATGCAAGTATGTACTGCAGAGATGAGAGAGAAAGAGAAGCAGAATGGTTTGCTGTCTATGATGAGAGGCACAACTGGAGAGAGAAAGATGGTGGTGGTGTGGGTGGTGGGGATCAGGAGGTAGAGAGGAGTAGATTGTTGTAATTAGCCTGCCCTGTCACCTAAGGCCATGGTGAAGTCATGGTCCCTCTGAGTGCCATGTGCAGGTAGGTGACCATGCAGCAGTATATATCTGTATTGTCTATGACTCTCGTATCAGTACAAACAGCCATGATGACACCCAGGGTCTGGGCTGCCTTCAAGGACTATGTTGATTTTCAAAGGCTTTGTACAGCTATCTCTACCCCTCACTGGATGCAGTACTTAGTGGAGCTGGCACTGTCCCTCCTCTACCATGCAATAGCCTCAGCAAGAAACAGATGCTTGCCTGATCACCACCTGCGTCAGGTAGAAGAGATCTGGCCCAGACAACATGAGAGCCAGAACGCTATCCACACCCTTCACCAGGAGAGCAGACTGCATCTTGCCTAGGTATCACAGTAGAGCTGGTCTTGGCTTTTGTAGGCTGGTACATTAGATGATCTAGATGGGGCAGTTTTGGAGACTTTGTCCTGGTGGTTTACCCTGGTCATATGGATGCTGCAAAGCAGTTAGGCTGCCCAACTTAGCTACCACCAAGTCCAGATCCAGGGCTTTGAGTTGGCCTACCCCATCATCTACCAAATCTATGATCTGTTAGAACATGTGAAGTGGCTGGTGTTGCACAGCCAAAGCTTCAGGATCTGCATGATACACATTAACAAAAGGATATGCTGGAGAAGTCCCCGTGTGGATGCAGTTGATAGTGTAGCAGAAGTCAGAGTCCAAGAACCATACCAGTGACTTATTGCAATGAACATTTGCAAGTAAAGATATGAGGACAAAACAAGATGCATTGTATGACAGAAGAATAAATGTGTGTGTTTGTGTGTGTGCGTGTGTGTTTGTGTATAATTTTTCAGAATTGTTTCTCAAAATAGATAAGTTCACTGTTAGAAATCTCTAGAATATAGTGAGTGGTTGACCTTGAAGTGTTCACAGTCTAATATAATGTTGTGAATCAACAGTTCTCTGGATTAGTATGAAATCACAGCTATTATGATAACAACTCTTTTAATAGCTGCTCTTTCACTCATTCATCCAAAATAAAACACTAAAAAGAAACAATTCATATTCTCAAACTTAATTGTGATAAATGCCTCATTTAAAATTCAGCACTGTGAACACTGATGCTTTTAATTACGAATATTTTCCAAAACTACGAGAGGTAATTTTAGTGTTCAGTGTTCAGATACAAATGAGCTTAACAAATATAGATCAGATGTAATTCAAGGAATTTAGTGTTAGGTTCATAAAAGACATGCACTTGAGCTAGGTAGGTTAAAAGTTCAGGGCTAGGCTGACTGAAAATCTCTTAGCTTCTCTGGGTCTGTGCATTGTAATATGATTATCACAAGTTAAAAATTACACTCACACAGAGGCACACACACACACACAGAGCAAGAGAGAAAAAGAGACAGAGAAAGAGAGAGAGACTGACAGGGGAGAGGGAGAGAAGGAGAGAGAATTAGGGTTTTATTTTGATTGGTTAGATTTAATTAAGATAAATGCTTTGATATTGGCCATGTGTACATACACAATGTAATTTAAACATCAGCTTAGTTAGGTCATTGAAAGTAAGATAAATAAAGAGGCAGGTTAAAAATTTTGCTATGACTTCTGCAATTGGATTGCAGTAAATAAATCAACACTATTATTCAGTTAATGTAAACAACCGTTTAAATGAATAAACTTAAAGCCACGTTTCCTTAGAAAGCAGAAAGTGATATTTATATTATCCAAAAATAAAAACTGATAACTTATATATAAAAAAGAAGCCTATGAAAATTTTGTGATTATAGAAAGTTCTCCCAAGTTCATGGATAATTGCTATTAAAAGAGTAAAATTGGTCAGCTTACCTAAGGTAATCTACAGATTCAATGCAGTCTCTATCAAAATCCCAAGAAAATTCTTCACAGAACTTGAAAGACAATTTGAATGTCATATTGAAACACACACATACCCACATACACATACACATACACACACACACATACAAACACACACATCCAAGGATAGTGAAAAGAATCCTGAAATTTAATAAAAAAATATCAATCAATAAAATAAAATCAGGCATATCACCATCCCTGTCCTCAAATTGTAATACAGAGCAATACTAGCAAACAACAACATGGCATTGGTATGGAAAAAGGCACATTGATCAATGGAATTATAATTAAGACCCGAAAATAAGCCAACACTTGTATGGACAAATAAAAAAGAAGCCAGAAATACACCATGGGAAAAAAGAGAGTATCTTGAACAAATGGTGCAAAATCCAAACTGATCTATACTCATCTCCCTGAACAAAACAAAACAAAGGCCACATATATTAAATTTAGTAGAAGAGATACCACCAAAACCTCTTGAATTCATTGACACAGAAAAGGAATTTCTAATGAGAATGCTATTAACACAGGCACAAGCATCAAAAATAAATAAATGGGAGCTCATGAGACCGAAATACCACCATTTATACAAAGTACTAGACTACAGAGTAGGAAAATATTTTTTGCCAACAAAACATCTAGTATAGGGCTAATATCTAAATATGTATAAAAGTTTTTACAAAACAACATTTGATTCCACATTAAACTCACTCCACAAAATAGAACTTATGCCCTGCAGCACTTCGATGACCAAGAACCAGAAACAAGATAACTCAGGGTCTTAGGAAAACAAAAAACCAAAACCAAAACCAAAGACATATTTCTGGTTTATAACAATCAGACAAATAATCAATAAACTGTAGTGATATACTGGATCAAATGTCTCTTACTTACATTCATTTTTACTCATAGATTAGAGTCTTGCCCAGCTACCATCAGATAAGCTCTATCCTGAAATAGATGGGGAAAAAAAAAATAACCTCTAGAGGCACGTCACCAGATATTATGCTGAGTTGTCTTGAAACACTCAGCCTTAAAAGAATTATCTCCCTCAAGCCCCTATCACCATGGCTCAGGGAACATTTTGGAAGTGGAGGGAGAAGAAGGTAAGAGCCAGAGGATAAAATCAAGAACCCGTAAATTAATGATACAGTTCACATGAACTCACAGAGATGGAGGCTAGGATAGGGCCTGCGCACGTCTGTACCAGACCTCATAGTGTATGTTATTGCTTCCAGTTTATTGTTCTTATGGAATTCCCGATTGTGTAAATAAATAGTCTCTGATTCTTATGCCTTCTCTTGTACTTTTTTTTTTCTGTTTGTCTTGCACAACTCTGATATAGTTTTTGTTTTATCTTATGATTTATTTATTATATTTTATTACTATCCCTTATAAATCTATTTTTTTAATAAGAGACAGAAATATAGTGGATCTGGAGGGGGGAGGTGTAGTGAGGAAATGGGAGGAATAGAAGGGGAGAAAAGTAAAATTAGACTATATGGTATGAGAAAAGAATGTATTTCAACAAAAGGAAAGTTAATTATCTTAGTTTATTAATTTATTGGTTTATTTATTATATAAATTGAGAAAATGCTAGATACAGAGAGATATTTTAATATTTTATTTATGATGAAAATTGACTTTAACAGGCAATATTTGTACACTGGGGTTTTTTTTTATAAATATTAAGGCACAATTACCAGTGCATATATCAGGTAAAAATGTAACTATTTATAAAATCTTCAAATGTGATGAAGGAGTGCACTAAATATAAGAATACCCATTAAAGACTTGAAAACTTTCGATTTTAAAGTATTGAGTACAGTTATAAATTTACCTTGAATGTGCTGATATCATGTGGTTGCTTTAGAACAGTAAAGTTCTCTGTATCAAAGAACATGTTCCGGTATTCATCTAAAACAAAGGTGAGTGTGGACTAGCGTGGGAATGTAAGTGAGGAGGATGTGAAAGGAGTTTGAGGAGGGGAAAGCATAGTCAGAATATACAGAATAAAAATACAGATTCCCAATTAAAAACAAATTATGGATTTCTCTATGAAACAGTAGGATTCATGCTTTATTTTTATCGCATTTCAAGCTGTTACAATTAAACTAGCATAACTGATAATAAAAGAGATTCATAATTATTTGAATTATTCTTATTATGATAATCCTTTCATTTGCCAACCCACTGCCATGAAGCTAAGTTTCATGTCTGATAGCTTCAGGGCCATGTTTACTCATAACCATTCTTTAAAATATATTTATTATATTTCAAGGATTAAAGGATTTATATACTAGTACGCCATTAAACTACCCATTCCATAATTATTTCAGGAAGGTTTCTTCATGTAGTATATAGTGTTGTAAAGATCCATTTAGAATATGAAAATATAATATATGTGAAGTGGAGATGATGACAAATTTGAAAATATGGAGACAAAGTGTGGAACAGAGACTGAAGGCAAAGCCATCCAGAGACTGCCCCACCTGGGGATCTTTCCCATCTATGGTCACTAAACCCAGACACTATTGTGGATGCCAAGAAGTGCATGCTGACAGGATCCTGATATAGCTGTCTCCTGAGAGACTCTGCCAGAGCCTGACAAATAGAGAAGCAGATGTGTGCAGCTAACCACTGGAATGAGCAAGGGGTCACCAATGGAGGAGTTAGATAAAGGACTGAAGGAGCTGAAGGGATTTGCAACCTCATAGGAAGAACAAAACTCTCAACCAACCAGACCTTCCCCCCACTCCCCAGAGCTCCCAGGGACTAAACCACCAATCAAAGAGTATACATGGAGGAACTCCTGGCTCCAGCCACATATGTAGCAGAGGATAGCCTTGTCAGTCATCAATGGGAGGAGAGGCCCTTGGTCTTGTGAAGGCTCAATGCGCCCCCCGCCCCAGTGCAGGAGAATGCCAGGGCAGGGAGATGGGAGGGGGTGGGTGGAATACCCTCATAGAAGCAGGGGGAAAGGGGATTGGATAGGGTGATTCCAGGGGGGAAACTGGGAAAGCGGGTAACATTTTATATGTAAATAAAGAAAATATCTAATAAAAAAAAGAAATATAAATTAAATTGGAAGGTACATATGTAGCAGAGGATGGTCTTTTCAGTCATCAATGAGAGGAGAGGCCACTGGTCCTGTGAAGGCTTGATGCCCCATTGTAGGGGAATACCAGGACAGGAAAGTGGGAGTGGGTGGGTTGGTGAGTAGGGGAAGGGAAGATGGGATAGGGGGTTTTCAGAGGGAAAACAAGGAAAGGGGATAACATTTAAAATGTAAATAAAGTAAATATCTAATAAAAAAAAGGTCGCTTGTGAATGATCTAAACCTGATAACTACAGAAAAAATAAGCTGAAAACAGCATTTGCACATTTCCTAGCTACTATCCCTATAAGATTTAAAAGTTATGCTTTTGTGCCTACTCCTTGATCTGGGTAAATGCTTATTGGTAAGTGTCTTAGCTTCCTGATGCTATCATCATAGTCCTAAAAATCAAAGGAGTCATATATCTGACAGTTGGGACTTACGTGACAAGCGCCTTCCCAAAGTCAGTTTCACTGAACTAAAATCCCATTTTCAGTCCTATTGCTTCCCCCCTGAAGGTATCTGGGGACTGAAAAGATTTAGTGACTTTTCCCTTATGCTTCTGGCCCTGTGCTTCTGGTTGCCTAACACACCCTAACATTTCCCATCCTTGCATAATTGTGCCTGACTTCAATGCCTTCATTGCCCTCTCATTAAGGCAATTCAATTATGATTCTGTCAAGTCAACTGAGTTGAGACAGGATAGTCTCAGCTAATGCAGATTCTAGATTATTGGGAAATTGGAAGTTCCTATTTGTCATGTCAGGTAAAATATTAACAATTTTGTTGCTCAGCCTAGAGATGCTTTTTAGGGAGCTACACACCACTCTGCTCTAAAGATGCATTAGAAATATATATTTTGTTTTTGTATATGTTAGCAAACTACAGGTAGGCACATCTTTGTGAAAAAGGATAGGATGGATTAGCTTAGCTCACCAAAACGTTGGCCATTTGTCTGTTGTTGTTGCTGTTGTTTTGTTCCTTTTTGTGTGTGTTTGTTTGTTTTCCTTGTAAGACCTAAAGAAATAAACCTTACACAGTGAGCTCCCTAGTCCCTGCTTGACTACTTTGTCTAATGCAGAATATTCTTGTAAATATTTGTGGGCACCAGCACCTTTACTTAATTATTATAATTTTACTTTCATAGTGAGAGATTTATCTCAAAGCATATTCCTAAAGTTAGCTTGTATGAAATTAAATCTAGAATGTGTATTACTATAAATAATATATATTTTGCAGTATACAAGAACCATGTCAATATACTTAGTGATATGTGCTAGATAAATCTTTGAAATTTAATTTTGTTACATTATTTTCAATATTTAAATACAGACTTTGTTTCATTAAACTAAAAATGGACTAGAAAGGCCTTTATTTTTTAAGGCTTTCCTACTTTAAAACACTTGGAGTGAATAGGAGCTAGAAAGATGCCTGATAGACAGACAGACAGACAGACAGACAGACAGACAAACAGACAGACAGTGGATATGGATATAGATAGGAGCTAGAAAGATCCCTGATAGACAGACAGACAGACAGGCAGACAGACAGACAGACAGACAGACAGTGAATATGGATATAGATAGTTGGCAAGCTTCCAGCTTCTCCCTCCCTCTATTAATCAAAGCCAAGGGTTAAGATGTTCAGCTTTGTTTGACATGATGAAAGCCATTCTTGAACAGGTTTATTGGAATCTGTGGGACTATCAATTTCCTTTTCATTATTCAAGGTGACCAACCCCAAACCAGAAGATATGAACCATCCCAGGGCACCAAAAACAGTTTTCAATTGTCCTGTCCTTTGATGGGAAGAGCATGAATTCTGTTCTTCCTCCTCATTTCTGATTTGCAAACTTAATCTTTCTGTATAACTTGCTATAGGTGTGCCTTTTTCATTTTTAATAATATTTTGTCTGTTCCTTGCTGCAGTGCCTAGGATTTTGTAAGCCTTTTGATATTTTAATTAGTGTAGAAAGCAAACTTGCTCAACACTCCTAAAACATAACAATTTTAAGTGAATGAACATTAGATAAACTTAAGTATTATTTTTCTTCATTATTTATAGTTACATATAGAATTGCTTTTGGAGCATATAAACAGATGGTTGATACTTGTGATTTATTTGTTTAAATACAAAATGATTAAAGAGAAGAATTTAGTATAACATAAACAGACCAAATAATGTGTAGATATTAAAACAAAACATGGAGTTTAGTACTTTTATAATGGATAAAAGTTGCTTTAAGAAAATCAATTCTTTAATGCCTTCAGGTTATAATAGAGCTGCTGTTTACATAAAATCAAATAAGCTGTGGTTTTCCATCAGGCTAGATTTTATAATGAACAGAAAAGAGGAGTAGGAGCCCTCACTGCTATCGCAAGTAGTATTGAGAATTCAGGGCTGTTAGCATTTGAGAGAGTCTGTTTTCTTCCAGGAGATAAACATAGGATGTAGCCAATGCTACAGGGGATGACTCAGTCCCAATGTATGTATGTAAAGCACTAACTGAGTTCAGTGGGCTACAAAAGGGGATTTTGGGCTGAAGTAATGGCTTAACAAAAAATAAATATCAATCTAACCCAAGACCCACCTATGCCATTATTGGAATATACTCAAAAGATATTCCATCTTACTTACCACAAGGACACTTGCTCAGCTATTCTCATAGTAGCTTGATCCATAATAACAAAAGACTGGAAACCACCTAAATGTTCCTCAACTGAAAAACAGAAAAACTATTTTTACATAATGGGTTATTACTTAACTATTTAAAAAAAACCATGAAATTTGAAAGCAAAGGTCTGGAACAAGAAAAAAATAATCATGCTGAGTGAGGTAATCATGACCAAGAAAGGTAAATAATCACTTATAAGTGTAAGTGTGAGATGGACATTTTTTTTCCTACTTTTTCTACAAGAACTCCGAGACTGAACCACTAACTCAGGCTTGAGCTCAACATTCAAATTAATTGGACTGTGAGAGGCAGAGAATCACCCTTCTTCCCTCTATTCACTGTGGAGATAGGTACATGTGCTGGTAACCCTGGCTTTTTGTGGCTACACTTGGGATTCAACTGTACTTTTTAATTCTTGGAAAATAAGCACTTTACTCTTTAAGCCATATAGAGTTAGTTACAGAAGATCCTATCTTTGTATTGTCTCACAAACACAGAGAAATAAGATACTGCTGTCATTTTCTAATTTCTACACTGTTGCTTTTATGTTATACACTAATTCTACTAATTTTAAGTTTACTTTTAAAACTATTTGCCATTTTTTACTTCAAAGTCAAAACTGTAATTAAGAATTCCAACTTATGTAACATAATTATTCTATTTCTATACCTGAAAATTTTATCATGCTATATCACACAAGAAAGACATCATTTAATTGTTTTATTTTTAATTCAGAATATTTTTCAAAGTCTAATCAGTAATTGTTGGACATAAAAGAGTTTGAAATTTGAGATCTATAGAGCGTAAGTAAAGCCTCAAAATTGTTAAATATACTCATTTAGTTGGAATTTAAACAGTGATAATAAAAATAGTTGAATAATAATCATACATAAAAGGGGATATAAATCCAAGATTCCCAAGTTCTGTTTCAGGTGAACACTATTAATTTTTAAGCTAATGATGTTACTTCTTTGACCAGGAATAAATTCACCATTTAATTACACTCCATTACGTAATAGCTACAAATCCCCTGATGCAATGTGCACTGTGATGCAGTTGTAATAAGTAATCCATTATCTGTTCTCCGGTTTTGACACTGCACACAGTGATGGCAGTAATGCCACTGAGAGTTATTCTGTTAAAGTTGTGACAAGTGCACTGGAACAAACCCAAAAGTCATATGACAGTGCTTGAGAGCGTGCATCAGAACAGGTGAGGAAAAATGGAACCAAGTCTCACTTAAAGTGAAGGTGAAGACATTTCTACATAAAAATATTCACACCAAAGTTACTGCCAAGTTTGACAGCTGCTATAGATACAAAAAGATTTTAGTATGCCTCAAGATTCTGGGATAAAAATTCAATGCAATCTTCTCCTCAAGCGGGATTAAAGAATCCTCACTTAGGTTCCTCTGCTTGTTAACCTTCCTGAGTTCTGTGGATTATATTCTAGGTTTTCTGTATTTTTGGCTAATACCCACTTATTAATGAGTACATATGATGCATCTTCTTTTGGGTATGAGTTACCTCACTCAGGATGATATTTCCTAGTTCCATGACTTTGCCTGCAAAACTCAGGAGACAGAGGGAGGGACGGATCTGCATAAAAGAGAAAATTGAGAGCAGAAAACAGGAGTATGGTCAGGAATGGGGAGAGAAAAGTCAGAAGAGAAGCCCCAAGGGTCAGCACAATGAATGAAAATATGCAACTTCGGGGTGGTTGGAGCTAGAGGAGGCACCCTCTAGAATGTACAAGAGATCTGGGAGGTGAGAAACTCTCAAGACTCAAAAAGAAGGACCTTAGATGAAATGTCCAACAGTGAAGAGAGGGAACTCATAGAGGGATGGAGTTGACATGCCACAGTCAAAAATACTGACCCAGAATTGTTTTTGTAAATAGGAACTGCAAGGACAAAAATGGAGAAGAGACAGAGGGAAAGGAGTTCCAGTGACAGGTCAAGCGTGGGATCCATCTCAATGGGGGGCTCAAAGGCCTGATACTACTACTGATGCTATGGTGTGCTTAAAGACAGGAGCCTATCATGGTGGACCTCCGAGAGGCCCAATGAGCAGCTGACTAAGACAGAAGCAGATACTTACACTCAACCATAGAACTGAAGTCAGGGACCCCTGTTGTTAAATTAGGGAAAGACTGGAAGAAGCTAAGGAGTAGTGTGACCCCATAGGAAGAGCAGCAGTCTCAACGAACCCAGACCTCTGAGATCTCTCAGATACTGAGCCACCAACCAGGCTGGTCCTAGACCCCTGACACATATTTAGCCGAAAACTGCTAGTGTGGACTCAGTGGGAGAATATGTGCCTAAGACTCGAGAGATTTGAGGCCTCAGGAGTGGGGAGGTCTGTGGGCTGTGTGTGTGTGTGTGTGTGAACATTCTCTTGGAGATGGGGAAAGTAGAAATGGGATAAGGAACTCTGGTATGGTGGACTATGACAGGGGCAATGGCTGGACTTTAACAAATGAAAAGTAATAATAATAATAATAATAAATTCAATACTATGTAGAAATTAAGTTATCATCAAATACAAATCATGTTCTATTAGTAAATTTATGTTGATGAAAAATTCTTTTGTGTGTAGATAGGTTTGAAGATCTGTACTGAGCTGGAGAGATGGCACAGCAGTTAAGAGCACTGACTGCTCTTCCAAAAGTCCTGAGTTCAATTCCTAGCAACCACATGGTGGCTCACAACCACCCATAAAGAGTTCTGATGCCCTCTTCTGGAGTATCTGAAGACAGCTAAAGTGTACTTACATAAAATAAATAGATAACTCTTTTTTTTTGAGTTTCTTTTTTTTATTATTTTTTTATTTTCTAAGTTTTTTTTTTAATTTACATTCAAAATCATTTCCCCTTTCCTGTTTCCTCCCTCCCTGAAAGTACCATAAGCCCCCTTCCCTCACTCTTTTCCCCATTCAACCCCCTCTTGCTTCTCTGTCCTGGCATTCTCCTACATCAAGTCTTTCCAGGACCAGGGGTCTCTCCTTCCATCTTTTTGGAAATCTATTGATATGCGAATTGTGTCTAGGGTATTAAGAGATTCTGTGTTAATATCCCCTTATCAGTGACTGCATACCATGTGTGATCTTTTGTGATTGGGTTACCTCACTAAGGATGATATTTTCAAGTTCTGACCATTTGCCTAGGAATTTCGTGAATTCATTGTTTTTAATTGCAGAGTAGTATTCCATTGTGTAAATATACCACATCTTCTGAATCCATTCCTCCGTGGAGGGACATCTGGGTTCTTTCCAGCTTCTGGCTATTATAAATAAGTTTGCTATGAACATAGTGGAGCATGTGTCCTTATTGCATGCAGGTAAAGGCTCAGGGTATATGCCCAGGAGTGGTATAACAGGATCCTCAGGGAGTGTCATGCCCAGTTTTCTGAGGAACTGCCAGACTGCTTTCCAGAGTGGTTGTACCAGCTTGCAATCCCACCAGCAGTGGAAGAGTGTTCCTCTTTCTCTACATCCTCGCCAACAACTGATGTCTCATGTGTTTTTGATCTTAGCCATTCTGACTGGTGTGAGATGGAATCTCAGGGTTGTTTTGATTTGCATTTCCCTAATGACTAAGGATGATGAACATCTCTTTAGGTGCTTCTCAGCCATTAGATATTCTTCAGGTGAAAACTCTTTCTTTAGCTCTGTACCCCATTTTTAATAGGGTTACTTGCCTCTCTGGAGTTTAACTTCTTGAGTTCTTTGTATATATTGGATGTTAGCCCTCTGTCGGATGTAGGGTTGGTAAAGATCATTTCCCAGTTAGTTGGTTGCCGCTTTGTCATTTTGACAGTGTCTTTTGCCTTGCAAAAACTTTGTAATTTAATGAGGTCCCATTTGTCAATTCTTGATCTTAGAGCATAAGCTATTGGAGTTCTAGTCAGAAAATTCTCCCCTGTACCCATATGTTCAAGGTTCTTCCCTAGTTTCCTTTCTATTAGTTTCAGTGTGTCTGGTTTTATGTGGAGGTCCTTGATCCACTTGGAATTGAGCTTAGTGCAAGGAGATAAGAATGGGTCAATTTGCATTCTTCTGCATGTTGACCTCCAGTTGAGCCAGCACCATTTGTTGAAAAGGCTATCTTTTTTCCACTGGATGGTTTTAGCTCCTTTGTCAAAGATCAAGTGACCATAGGGGTGTGTATTCATTTCTGGGTCTTCAATTCTGTTCCATTGATCTACATGCCTCTCACTGTACCAATACCATGCGGTTTTTAACACTATTGCTCTGTAGTACAGCTTGAGGTCCGGGAGACTGATTCCCCCAGAGGTTCTTTTACTCTTGAGAATAGTTTTAGCTATCCTGGGTTTTCTGTTATTCCAGATGAATTTTTGAATTGCTCTTTCTAACTCTATGAAGAATTGAGTTGGGATTTTGATGGGGATTGCATTGAATCTGTATATTGCTTTTGGCAAGATGGTCATTTTTACTATATTAATCCTGCCTATCCATGAGCATTGCAGATTTTTCCATCTTCTGAGGTCTTCTTCAATTTCTTTCTTCAGAGACTTGTGAAGTTCTTGTCATACAGATCTTTCACTTGTTTGGTTAGAGTCACGCCAAGATACTTTATACGGTTTGTGGCTATCGTGAAGGGTATCATTTCTCTTACTTCTTTCTCAGCCTGCTTATCCTTTGAGTATATGAAGGATACTGACTTGCTTGAGTTGATTTTATATCCGGACACTTTGCTGAAGTTGTTTATCAGCTGTAGGAGTTCTCTGGTGGAGTTCTTTGGGTCGCTTAAGTATACTATCATATCATCTGCAAATAGTGATAGTTTGACTTCTTCCTTTCCAATTTGTATCCCTTTGACCTCCTTTTGTTTTCTAATTGCTCTAGCTAGAACTTCAAGTACTATATTGAAAAGACATGGAGAGAGAGGGCAGCCTTGTCTATTCCCTGATTTCAGTGGGATTGCTTCAACTTTTAAAAAAAAAAAAAAAGAAAAAGAAAGATCTGTACTTATAAAAATATGAGTTATAAGATATTTTAGGGCAACACATATTTGAAGTAGCAATATTAAAAACATGATAATTTTGGTACCTTGTGTTGTGGTAAATAAAATGTACATATTTAAAATATCACGAAGTCATTGTAGAATAATTTTATTTGCAATTTTAACGATAAGTTGGAAATTGGTAGTCATAGACATGAACCAATACATCTATTAATTTTGAAAATGTTTGTAGGAAACAAAAGAGACAAAGGACAATAGATTTTTTCCATATTCTTTAGTTTGTAGAATTATAAAGAGGGGAGTAGCATAATTCGACTGAGAAACAATATCATGAAAATAAATTAATTTCTGTGTCTTAAAATACATTATTTTAGGCTATACAATGGGATTGGGAAAATGGATAACCACTGATACCAAATGGCTTTAATATATGGCAATAGAAAACTGACTATAAGATATATGATAAGACAGAGAAACTTGTAAAGAAGTATTTGTGTTGTTTTGGTTGATGATTAACTTAGTCGAGAAGAATAGACAAAGAAAATTTGGAAAGTACATTGATGAACTATGTTTTTATATAATTTACTTACGACTTCTATGATCTTTAACAAAGCCTTATATTGAGTCAATACAAGAGAAAACCAATTATATGTAGAAGGGAAACTGAATTTGAGGAATGATTTGTGAACATTGACTTGCAGAAGAAAATGTAGAAGCTCCTGGTATTTAAGAAGTTTTAAGATGTCCAACCCCTAATGACTTTAGGGACACTCTTACAGCAATTTGAGTGATTAGTATATTGTTATCATCATATAGTGTTCAATTTCTACTTACTATGCCCACATTTAGAAACAAAAGCACTCTTTCTGTATATTTGAATTTAACTCCAAGTTGTCTCTACACTTGAATATCCAAATATTCCTGAAAATAATAAATATGTGCATATATATAACTTTCCAGTGTTATAATTTGTTCTCACTTTTAAGAATTACTATTTTACTTACTGTGTAATATGAGACATATTATTTATGAGGTATTCATTCTGGTTTCCATGGTCCATACCTCCTGTAAATTCTAGTAGGGTATTTGTATATCTTTCCTTCATGAATTCATCATCCTTCATGGTAACAATATACAAATATATGTTCCCAATAAATTAGAAGTATTAAATATAATATTCTAATCACTGTCACCCTACTTTTTATACAACAGCAAACTTTACACATTCTGGTTGACCCTAAGTATGATTCTGGTGACTAACTTCTCCCTTTCTCCCTCTCCATCTCTTTTTCTATTCAGTATCTCAATACTGGATTTCCTTGTAAAAGAACTTTATTTTATTATTTGTACAGTTATTAAATGAAGATGATGTATAATTAGTTGTTAACTTATGTGGTGACACAATGTGTGTTTTTAGTATAATTTAATATAAAATGTTATGTTGTCAGAGTTTTATATCTATCTTGATTCACCTAACTTTTGTTAACAATATTCTTAATTATCATTTTTGAGTCTGTTGAGTTCATTGGATTATGAATTTCTTAAATATTATCCATTTTAAATTAAACCAATATTAAAACACAGTCATTTGTGTATTTACTAGGTCCTGAATGAAAAATTTATATTTAGCAGCAGGGTTGAACAATAACAAATGAACTCTTAAAGTATAATGTTTAAGTAAATTTCATTGGGTAATGAACATGTATAAATGTTGGGGGAAAAACAATCTCGTGTAATAAAATATGAAGCATACTTTTTAAATAACAATTCCAATGAGCCAATTAAAATATATGTGTATGTTTGATCAACATTATGATATAATGTTCAATTAATGTATATTTTTAATGTTATATATTACTTAAAACCAAATCACACTTAGACATGAACAAAATGTTACATTGAACTTATGTCAGCTACAATCAGGAATAATTGGGAAAATTAGTAAATGTTTTAAAAACGATAATACATCTTCCATAGGATTTTATATATATGAGAATTTTATTTATTCTAATAGTTATACATTCTTAAATATGTATTTGTAATAACTCATATAGTTTATAAGTAAGCATTTTAATTTTCACACTTGCCTAGAACACGAGAAAATGAGCATTACTTCTTGTTTAAAACTATCTGAACAAGAAGTAAAAAATAACTATAAAAATTATATTTATCTTTGGCTAACTTTTATAAGATTTTGAAAAGCAAAAGATACAATAGAATATTCCATGGGATTATAGAGAAAAATAATTGTTTATTGCATACAGTATTTTCATAGATTTGTAGAAAAACTGGAAAGGTTTTGTGTTTTAAAGTTTTACTTCATGGTGTTATCAAATTATTCAAAGAGAAGGGTCCAGAAGGGAGGCAACATTTGTGGTGTAAATAAATAAAATAATTAATGAATAAAATAAAGTTAGAAAAATAAAAAAATCTATTCTTCAAGTAGAAATACTATAACAACAACGATGAATATTAATGTTACTGAAACGTAAGAAATAATCCTAAATAAAGGGATTATCAGAAGTTGTTATGAGAAGAAAAATTTTACGAACACTGTTTTCAAATTTATTTACTTAAATATCCTCTATATAATAAAGTTTGAATATTGTTTCCCCTTCCCAAATACTCCCAGAACATACCAACCAAATTCTCTCTCCCTCCATCTCTCTTTCCCTCCATATGCCTCTCTCTCTCTTTCTCTCTCTCTCTCTGTCTCTCTCTCTGTCTCTCTCTCTCTCACTTGCTCACTCGCTCGCTCGCTCAAAATAAATGAATATCAAAACAAAATACAAAGAGATCACAGAAAAAATGGAGGCCGTTTAAGCTTCTTGCAATAGCTGTTAAAACACACACAGAGAGAGAGAGAGAGAGAGAGAGAGAGAGAGAGAGAGAGAGAGAGAGAGAGAGAGAGAGAGAGAGAGAGAGACCCATAACTGGACAATGTTCAGAAAATGAGAGTCTCTGGAGCACTTAGTACAAAATGAGATATCTTTATCACATGCACTACACACGCCAATCACCAAGACAGAGGGATCTATGAAGAACAGAGGTGATTGGATGACTCCAAGACAACATGGTCTTCCAGATATAACAGGAGTGATGCACATATGAGTCCAAGAAGACAGACAAGACTTAAAAGACCTAATCAGGTTCAAACCAGACAAAATCCCAGCACAGCAAAGGGAAGTGAACACAAAGACCCTTCCCTAACAAAGAATACTCTTGTAGTTGATACCTGTTGGTAAACAGAAAATTATAAATATAAATATAGTAAATAGTTTACAAAAGTAAAACCAACTGAGAAATTTTATACTGTATAAATATAGAGAAATAGTCCATATTTTCTTTCTTCTCAAGAACATTGCAAACATAGAAGTCTATTTCAATTTAAAATGTTTGTTTTTTTAACATAAATAGGGCAAACTTTGTTCCGCCTGATGAATGTTTAAATTTTACTGTCTTTTATGTAAAAGATCATTCAGAACACACTGTGAAGAAACCTCTGTGGAATGTTAAACTTGCAGGCAGTTTGACAGGCGGGACTTTCCAACCATAACAAGGACATCAGTTCTAATTTTAGAATCCTGGCAAATGAGAGTGAAATGAAATCATTAGTGGCTATGCCATGGTATAGTGATGTTTGTTCCAGTTAAGATATATAATGGCTAGGTAACAGTGTGTTGCAGTATACCAATTGAGAGCAGCATGTTGCAGGAGATATAAGTAAGGTAGAAGAAGAACAACCTAAATAATCGGGGAAAAGACAATATTTAAAAAGTAAATTTTAAAACAATAGCTTCAAAGCACTGGATAATGAAAACAATCCTCATGAGTTTTACCTCTTAATTCTACAAAGCATTCAAGTGAGATTTCCCAATACTTCTGATACTTGTGATCTTTTTATTTACTTTCCTACATGTAAATGAGATAGCCATTTTCTTTTCGTACTGCACTTTACAAAAATAGAGATCAAGGCTCTTTGATCTCTTTTTTTTCCCCCTAATTTCTTGCATGTACCTGATAGTCCAAGAAATCCTCATCATTTCTGGAAGGCATGACTAATTTAAATGCTTCAAATAGCTACAGTTTCTAGAGCATGCAAAGCGTACACCATACTCCAGTGGGTGATTACTGCTAACAAAGAGATTTAGCAGAAAACCACCCCCTCACTATAATTACCAGTTCTACAATTATTTCCTCAAGTAGTAAATACTCTTGAAAACACATAACAAAGGAAATGGAAAACTAATCTTGCTTTAAAAAAAAATAGCAAACTTTCAACTGCTCTGCTTTACTGCATCAACTCTGCAGTTGATTTCCATCATTTTCTTTCATTCTTTGGTAGCCAGCACTAATTGCGTTCTCTTTATTCCTTGTGTAAACAAGATACGGCTTCAAATGAGCTGATTTATTGTGGAGAACTAAACAAGTTCTTCAGATTTTTAAAGTATGAGAATTCTCAAATAAGGCATTTTTTTTTCACAACTTAATATGAAATGGAGTCTGATATGGAGTACTGACTATAAAGTTTTTGAACTTAATGCATAGTTTCTAAATAAGGTCATATTACATTGTTCCAATAAAATTCATGTTGAGTCTATGGAAAATTCACTGAGACAAAAACCAAACCAAACAAATAATAAAACAGTATTGAATAAGGATATACTGTTGTATAGGATGTGGGAAATAATGGTGTTGTAGAAGAAAGATGTAAATGGAAAAGAGAAGAAAACTGGCAGAATATAAAGATACAATTAATATTAGATAAATTATTTTATTCAAGTGAAATTTCCCCAGAGCTTGATTTTGTAGCAGGTTTTCAGAAAGAAATTGGATATTCATTGATCTGATAGGTAGTGTTTAGAAATAAATCAGTAGCTTCAGATATGTATAGTACACATGATTTACATGAAGATTGGAGTGAAATACCTTTGATCTCGAATTTCAATCAAAATATTATATGAAAGAAAATAGTGTAGTTGGTTTAGTATAAATTTTAGAGTCTTGAAGAGTATATGATTTGATTTGAAGTAATTGAAATTCTCCACATATTCATAAAGCAAGCTCTTCTCTCAGGTTAATATAGAATACCAGTAGGCTATTATGTAAGGATGCTAGAAAAAAGAATTGAACATACTTAAACTCAGTACCAACTGAGTATCCAGCTTCTCTAGTCCCCTGCTTGTTGGTCTTACAATATAGCTACTTATATCTACATCTACTTCTTTATTTTTTTAATGCTTTTACTTAGGACACAGAATAAAGTAACCAGTCAACCTCTTTAAAATTTCTCTCCAAAATCTCTCTACCCAGCCATGTGTGTTTGTGTGTCTCTCTCCTCTCTTTTTCTCCCTCCCATTTCTTTCTCCTCTTTCTCTTCCTCTATCTCACTTCCCCTGTCACTCTCCTCTTTTCCTCTTCTTTCTCTCTCACTCTTCTTTCTATTTTAGTCTCTCTCTCCTCATTCTATCCCCCTCTCTTTCTCCTCAATATTTGATTAACTTGTATCAGATAAATTTTCTACTTTTTCAGGCTAGTATATGTACACTCTCACACATAAATTCAGAGTAAGAATCAAGATTATTTTCAATTAGATAGTTTGTCATTTATAAAACAAGATTATTATTAGTTAAGGATGACATATAGTTATTTCTTTTTATGATAAAATGGACTAAGTCAGAAAACTCAACACTATAAACACATTCAATCTGATTAAACTTTTCTCCATGTATTTCAGAGAAATGACTTCTTTTGAAATACATTACTAAATGCATGCTTATGATTTTTTTGATAAGTATACTATAGTAAAACTATACATTGGCACAGTCTTGCTTGTACAAATTGGAAAATAATGGAATATTATAAAAAGCTATTTAAAGAATATAAAAATCTCTTATTATCCAAATCAGTTACAAATTCAATACCTAAAGAATGAGAAACTTTGCAACTTCAGAAATTTTATAATACAGTGTGACTCTGTAATTTCATGGGTAGCTATTTTAATATATATATATATAATGTATGTGTATATATAATAGATATAATTATAGATATAGATATCATATGATATAAAGTTAGTATTCCTAGTATGCTACATGTTTAAAAATGGAAGAATAGCTATTCAAATATATCCATAATTATTCCATTGCAAATTTAAAAATAAATCTTCATCAAAATACATGGCATAAAGTATTATCCAACCACCAATTTTTAACCTAACTTAACAAATACTATTCAATACCTCTTAAATTTTAGTTGTTTATTTTTTTTGTTTTTTTTAAATTTAATTCATTAATTTTTTACACTCCATATTTTATGGAACCCCATCTACCTTCTGACTGTTCCACATCCCGTACCTCCCTACTTCCAGTTTCAACATGGAAGTCCCTACCCACCACCCCACAGACCTCTAAACTCCCTGCAGCCTCCAGTCCCTTGAGGGCTAGGTGCATCATCTCTGAATGAACACAGACCTGGCAGTCCTCCACTGTATATGTGTTGGGGGCCTCATATCAGCTGGTGTATGCTGCTGTTTACTAGTTCAGTGTTTGAGGGATCTCATGGGACCAGATTAATTGAGACTGCTGGTCCTCCTACAGGGTCACCCTTCTCAGCTTCTTTCAGTCTTTCCTAGTTAAAACACAGTGATCAGCTGCTTCTGTACATTGGTTCAGTGCAAATATCTGCATCTGTCTCTTTCAGCTATTTGTTGGGTCGTACAGAGTGCAGTCATGCTAGGACCCTTTTAGTGAGCGCTCCATAGCCTCAGTAATAGTGTCAGTCCTTGGAACCTCCCCTTGAACTGAATCTCATTTTGGGCTTGTCACTGGGCCTTCTTTTCCTCAGGCTTCTCTCCATTTCCATCCCTGCAGTTCTTTCAGATGAAACAATTATAGGTCAGAGTTGTGACTGTGGAATGGTTCCCCTCTCCCTCATGTGATGCCCTGTCTTCCTGTGGGAGGTGGGCTCTACTGTTGAACATTTCATCTAAAGTCCCTCCCTTTGAGTCCTGAGAGTCTCTCACCTTACAACAAGGACATCCTGAGTTTTTCAGGCAAATGGATGGAACTAGAAAATATCATCCTTAATGAGATAACTAAGACCCAAAAGATGCATGGTATGTACTCATTAAGTGGATATTAGGTAAAGAACTCAAAAAGGTCAACAAACTGAAGTGCCCAAGTGAAGACGCCTCAGTCCCACTTGGAGGGAGAAGAAAGCAATCACAACTGGAGAGGGAGGGATGAACCTGGGAGGGAAAGTGGAAAGGGTGGGGGAGAGAGGCAGTGAGGAACCTGATCTGGTATTGGGTGAGGGAAAAGGACTAAAGTCCTAATGACCAGCAGAAAGAATGGAAACAGGTAACCGCTGGAGATAGGATGTTGGGAGGACCCTCCAGTTGTTTACTATTTTAAGAACATAATGAAGAAATTTTCTGGTAGTGGTTATTAATTCCTCAAACCAATATATTAATTACTCTGTCAGAGATTGTCAGAGAAATACTTTTCTCTTTTTAAGTTTTTTTCTCATCAATTCTTGTGTAGAATTCTGTGTTTAATAATATATGAACATATGAATAGAATCATTCATTAAAAATCAATTCCAACTATTTCTCACCGTATATTTTCTTTATATTTTACTATTAAAAATCTGGGTTTTATTATTGTTATTGTTTTGTCATTGACAGCATTTGGATTTAGATTGTTATTGCTTTTTCAAATTTATGAGTTTCACAATCAAATAATTTTTTGTATTCCTTTTGATGATTTAATTTAGTTTTCTATAGCAACAACGTATATACATGTATACATATATATGTATATAATTTAAACATGAGTTTTATCTTTTGATGGTCCATTTGTTCATATGACTACACTTTTGTAGATTCTAGCCTAACGTTTCTTTGTGGTTCAAAGCTATTTCTTTCCCTGTGCTGGGATGCGTACTCAGGCTGGTCATGGCCCTGATCAGGTTATATGACCATGCTGTTCTTCCCACTTCTTTGTTTTTGTCTCCTGCAAAATCTTAGGATGTCTCTCTCTCTCTCTCCAAATTTGGTTGCAAAAAACCTAATATAGTCTATCTGTTTTTGGAGCATAATATGTTTTAAGAGAAACATCATGTTCAAATTTAGCATCATAACTGTTATTAGAATGATATGAGGTTCTTTTGCCTGCTCATTTTACTACTAGCAATCCAATTTTCATGTCAGTTTTTGTTCAGCCCATGTGATATGGTTAATGATAATTTAAATCATTATCATCACATTATGAAGTAACAATAATATTTAATACTCTAAGAATTCTCTCTGAATATCAATGTCTAATATAAATACTTAGTTCTCTATCCTGAGATGAGCAGTAAATGGCTCAAACGTTCTCCAGACCTCTGCCACTTCAGTTCCAAACCTTTAGTGCACTTTACTCCAGCCAGTTCTTTACAATGGTGGGGAACATTAGTAGGTTTACACTATTCAGTGTCTTATTAGCATCTAAGATTATTTTTAACTTAGAAATATGATCGCATAGTATATTAAAGTCAAAGAAGTTCATTTTGGCCATTGCCATGATGGGGTTTTATTGCAAGAAAGAGGTAAGGAATGTGAGTTTCATATTATGTGATTATTTTATTCTCATCAACAAAGTATGCAAATCTAAACCAAATAAATGTCACCCTTAGCTTTGAAAAATAGGTCAATTTTCAGCCGATGTTAAATTAGGATAAAAAAAGGAAGTAATATATAAGGTACCTTTCTCTATTATATTCATGGTTTGTTCTTTTATAGAACCCTTTATTTGTGCACCAAAATCATAGGTTTATTCTGGGACACAGTATGTTCATCAGAAAAGTAGGGTACAAAACGTCTAGAAGAAGAAATGGAAGAGAGTTTTCTAAGATCAGGAAAAACATATTTTTTTTAAATTTTACTTTATTTTCTAAGTTTTTTTTTATTTACATTCAAAATCATTTACCCTTTCCCGTTTCCTTCCTCCCCGAAAGTCCCATAAGCCCCCTTCCCTCCCTCTTTTCCCCATTCAACCCCCTCTCGCTTCTCTGTCCTGGCATTCTCCTACATCCAGTCTTTCCAGGACCAGGGGTCTCTCCTTCCATCTTCTTGGAAATCTATTGATATGCGAATTGTGTCTAGGGTATTCCGAGATTCTGGGTTAATATCCCCTTATCAGTCACGAAATTCCTAGGCAAATGGTCAGAACTTGAAAATATCATCCTTAGTGAGGTAATCCAATCACAAAAGAACACACATGGTAAAACATATGTTTTTATGTGTTAAAGGTTTATCTGCCATAAAAAATTATTATGCTTAGATCAGAGGTGTTGAGTGTACCCTATGAGAATTTGAGAGATGAAAGGCTCTTATTCAAGTAATTTTTTCCTGTTGGGAATAAAATGAATAATTGTTTTTTAGCAAATCTTTATCCTGTATATACAGGAGTAGCTTTTGGCAGCTTTCCATTATTAATCTAATATTCTGTTTTTTAACATATGTTACTCCAGGTGTGATGATTAAGAGATGTGAAGACTAGATTAGCAATTTTCACTTCAGTGTGTAGACACAAATTTACATTGGTATCCACATCATATATAAGTACAATTTTATTGGAATTGTAAAAATAATCTATATAATATATAAATATGAATAATGTACATGTGAAATACATATAATAATGGTATTATATATGCACAGATAATATGTATAAGACACAATTTGAAACTTGCAATATTTTTTCAACTAATTAATATTTTATAGATTCTTTTTTTTCACATCATAAGATACTAAAGTATTTAGTAACATGATGCTGAATTGTACTAAACTGCACAATGACTAGTTCAGTTATAATGTGATTAAATATATGAAAATACTCAGTAAGAAGAAAGAAGAAACACATAGAATCTTTCTGGATTGAGTTTTTCATAGTTGCCACACTGTGGACATTAATTTTTATAGATATTATTATTTTCTGAAAAATACATATAATTTCTTGTGATCAAGCATTTAGCTTTGTTATTAGTGTATTAAAGCAAAAAAAATTGCATAATTCTGCTATTAATTTTGCCTACCGTTGTCATCAAACAACACAACATACCCTGAGCAATTTATCAACAGTGTAAAGGTTAAACACTTTGTGACATCCCAAAACACAATCTGATAATGTGCATAAAGAGAGGTAAATTCCCTCTATTTTTCCCCTCTAAGATTTTGCAGTTAATAAAGGAATGCAAACATGATGTCTCATCAGACATGGTTGTGCAGGATGTGAACAAATCAGAGCCAGAAAAGAAAACAACAACAACAACAACAACAACAAAAACCTTAAAGTGCCAGGACAGAGAAGCGAGAGGGGGTTGAATGGGGAAAAGAGGAAGGGAAGGGGGTTTATGGGACTTTCGGGGAGGGAGGAAGCGGAAAAGGGGAAATGATTTGGAATGTAAATAAAAAACTTAGAAAATAAAAAAAAATTCTAAAAAAAAAGAAAGTGGAAAAAGAAAAAACATGAAAATTATTAATGCAAAATCCATATTTTTCAATCTTTTCAATACATTGCAGACTAAAACACTTCTTAAAAATAAGCCATGGTATATAGTTCAGCAGAATAACTTTGCAGAGCATGTATGTTGTGCCAACATGGTAATAAACAAAAACCCTAACATGTTGTTAAACAATAGACTAAGGATATGTGTTATTATCATTAGGACATAAGAACCTAGATTCAGTTTGTGTACCACAGAGAAATACAGGGAGGATGGATGAGGAAAAGGAGCAGGAAGAGAAGGAGGGAGAAAGGTGATGAGTGAGATGAGCAGCATGTAAATGAGAGAGGAATAAAATTTAGACTTAGGAGATAGTTTAATAATTTAAAGAATGAATGACATTAATATTAAATAACAATGACAGTGTGAAGGTAAAGGGAGAAGTTGGCGCTAATATACTGGGCACATAATAATATATGTGCCAATAGTGACATCTTAAGAGCTACTAACAGATGAGTAGATTGAGAGTTGTACTTTTAAGGACAATGTCCTTCTCACTTACATACACAATCCTAAGAGCATTCACTATGAAGAAAGTTGGAAATCCTTTCCTTTCCATGTAGTTCACTGAAATGCCAATGGCTCTTGCAAGAACAATCTCTTAGCTGATGGATAGAGTATAATATTGATTTACAATTCTACTAATAGATACAGGTTAGCTTCATTTCTTTTTAGCAGTAGCCAACAAAATAGAAATAAGATGAAGCAAAGTTTATGGTTTTGTAGTTTCCCAGTATTGAATAAATGCTAGCAGCTAGGCATGAATAAAATGCTTGACATTTACTCTGACTTACATTCATTTGTATTTATATATTTCCTTTTATTCTTCCCAGTATGCATTTGTGTGAATATTTTTGCTACACTTTCTCAAAACAAAGGTTGTTATGAATCTTATATCTTTATACGTAGAAATTCTTTCAAATATATCATAGTTTCTGTAAAGGTGTTTTACAAAGGGTTATCTTTGAAGGATCCATACTAAAAAATGAATGAACATTTGCCTATATTATCTCACACTCATCTATTCTAATTTTATAGATTTATTCTTAAAATATCTTCCAATTATACATTTCAGTATCATTGTATTAGTATATAATTGTCTTTATTTTAGTCTGTTCCAACTCAGTGGAAAGATTATTATTGTTGTTAATTTCAGTTTTATTCAACTTTCTTCTTTTATACCAAATGCTTGAACCTGTCCATAGAGGTGTCCCAGGTGTGGCTGCTATGTAACATGTGCATATCCCTAGATGACAGAGAAGAGCCCATATCTGTGCTAAGTATTCTGACCTGTGAATATCTGAATCATTAGTAGTCTAACATTCTTTGAAAAAAAATGAGTCAGAGATGACCACCAGTCAAGTGCGCCAAAGACCTGGAGGGACAGACCATGTCAGAGATGATCCCTGCTGGGTGCCATGCTGAACAGGTAGGAGGTCTAGCATTCCTGAGATCACTACTGAAACAACCCCAGACAATCAGAGACCCCGGGCACAAGAAAGTGGTGGAGAAATTGAAGGGAAAAGAGAGACAGTGCATGTGGGAACAAAGAGAAGATGGAGAAATGGAAACCAGAGGATAGTGGGGAGTGTCCTGATATGAATAGCCTGCGATGTCATCTGCATCTGTTAGCATGAAGTTACCAGGTTATAGAGAAGATTCAAGGGAAGGAGGAAATGAGTAGGCTTGGGGTACATGAGGTGAAATTCACAAAAATCCAATACTTGTTTTTAATCTAAATAACTGAGATAAAATAAATTAGGCAGAGGAAAGGTTTAAGTTGCTTCTGAGTTTTAGAGAGGTTAGTCCATATCCATGGACCCTCCTTGTAAAACTTTATTATAAATATTACAGTAAATTGATCTGGCAGCTCTATTTCTTTTACTTTATGCTAGTCCCCAATAACTGCACAGAGAAACTGAGGTTTATTTAAAACTCCACCTAAAGAGCTAAGCAATAAAATAATCTATCTTTACTTTCTGGATATCTCTTAGCCTCATCCCATGATAGATGCATATTTTTATTGATCTGGCACTTTGGGCTTCAGGTGTGTTTCCATGATGGCTCGCCATCCCCCACCCCTTTCTCTCTCCTCCATCCTCTTCCAGAGCTGAATCTTTTCTCCCCTCTCTTATTTCTCTGGTTTGCAGAGAACCTGCCCTATTTTCTATTCTGCCAAGCTTAGTTGATCAGCATTTCTTGACCTGGCAGAGAATAAATGAAAAGAACTGTTTACACAAAATTGAAATAGGAGATTCTTGCTAGAAGCATTACAGCACCATGTTGCCATTTAAACAAGATATGAGGGCAAAGAACTCAGCATTTGAATAATACAAGGGTAAACTTTACACAATGTACACAAACATTATGGCTACACTTCCTACCTGGGATTTTGGTAGCACAAGAGTGCATGGCAGTTGACACCCATTCTCTTTATGACTGGATGCAAAAGAAGAGGACGGGGAATGAGGAAGTACCCCATGCTATGTACAATAACAAAGTGTCTCATGTGGGAAGTTTTCTCATTGTCTAAGCATGTTCAGCCTCAGGACTGAACATTTAAAACATAAGAAACCATAACATTCTTAGAGAGAAAAATTATATTGAGGCAGCTTAAGCTTTTTAATGTGTCACTACGATATGCATTTTGCATTATAGTATGTACAATGTAGCATAACTAATACATTTACATTTAATATATAGACTTATGTTCATCTAGGTACATCAGAGTATAGAAAGTTGGATGAAATAACAATATCCAGTGCCAAGAGAAGACTCCCATATTTTCCATTAGAATTCTGCTTCATTATGGCCCACAGTTTTTTTTTGTCTTTAATAATTGCAAAGCAATGACAATAGAAAAGAAAATTGACTTTAAATATAGCTGGTAAAAAGAATAAAATGATAATTGACATTTTATTAGTATAGTTTATGATCTGTATCTGTAACATATGCATGAAGAAATCTGAATCCAGCATTGTCTTTAATTTATTTTGGGATGGACAACCACCAGATTGATTGATGTGACAAGGCTGACTCCATTCTGTCCCAATTAAGTTATATAATTGAGTTAGATATATTTATCATTTTAAACATTCTATTACCTTTTTTTTTATTTTCTAAGTTTTTTTATTTACATTCAAAATCATTTCCCCTTTCCCATTTCCTCCCTCCCCGAAAGTCCCATAAGCCCCCTTCCCTCCCTCTTTTCCCCATTCAACCCCCTCTCGCTTCTCTGTCCTGGCATTCCCCTACATCCAGTCTTTCCAGGACCAGGGGTCTCTCCTTCCATCTTCTTGGAAATCTATTGATATGCGAATTGTGTCTAGGGTATTCCGAGATTCTGGGTTAATATCCCCTTATCAGTGACTGCATACCATGTGTGTTCTTTTGTGATTGGGTTATCTCTTATAATGATAATATTTTATCTCATGCAAACATGCTCAGGATTTGATTTACTTATTTTAATTGCATTTCTATTTTCAGAATTTGGCTTGGTGGTTGAGGGGTCTTATATATGAACTGGTAACATATATGAGATTTCAAGAGGTCATAAAATCATATTAAGTAATTATGTTGGAGAGGGTTAACTTATGTATCAATTATATAGAGGTATGAGCATTTTAGAAGAACAGTTTATATGTATCCTCAGTACGTTGTGATCAAGTTAATAAGAAAGTATGGGTATAAGTTCTAGCTAGATCATATGCTAGAGAAAGAAAGTAGAACTTGCACACACTCTCACATGATTTTGACAGAGTATAGGGTGTCCAAGTCGAATTAACTTTAAAATATTTCTCATGGTTCCCTTTTACTTTCACATTGAATATTTTATAACAGACAATTTTTATAACACCACTACTAGCTGCTAATAGTACACAGGATGCACATAGAGCTATTGGCGTTCTTGGATGTATGTCTCTAATTGCAAATGGCATCTCCTCAAACATACGATTCCTTCAAGAGTATTCTCTGCTTACTCGTTTCTACAGTGCCATGCTGTACAATAGATCATGGTAAAGGTTCATCATTACTTTGATACATGAGCTTCATTTTACTGGTTAGAATGTCGTAGCTGCTATAGCTGTTTTTAATCAAATGTATAACTTAGGCAAATGTGTAAGAATGTTTATCTGTGTACTAATAACCTTTGTGATGATGTTTCTCTTTCAAACTCTCAAGAATTGAAAAAGTAGAGTGATTCTAGCCAAGATATATAGGTCAAAGCTTGTAAAGCCATAATCTATTATTAAAATGAACATGAAGTTTCTAACATGTCAAATGGTACTGGTTTTATGTTATACAAACAAGTATAACAAAGAGAATCAGAAATTTTTATTTTTAAGAACTCTACTATAACCTATAGTTTCTGAAAAAGGTAGATGCAGAATATCCCATATTTCCTCAACTCAAGACAATGATTTAAGTTTCCAAATCATAAACATTAATTAATAATGATGTATATGCACTCACCGGCAGAGAGAGTGAGAGCGAGAGCGAGAGCGAGAGCGAGAGCGAGAGAGAGAGAGAGAGAAGAGAAGAGAAGGAGAGAGAGAGAGAGAGAGAGAGAGAGAGAGAGAGAGAGAGAGAGAGAGAGAGGGAGAGGGAGAGAGAGAGGAATATATACACACATACACAGATATATACACACATACAAACACACACAGAGAATTTTCCACTGTTTACTATTGGATATATTAAATAATACATCTAAGAAAATTGCTTTTGTAATTAGGGTTTGGGGGAAAAATAGTATTTACATCATATTTAAAATTCTTTGATCATTAAATCCTCTCTTACAAGAACTTCATGATTTCACATAAAATAAGATAGTCATATATTTTATCTTGTTGCATAATATTTAAAATATAAATTAACTTGGAGAAACTATTTTTCCTCTGTGATTTGAAATTTCTTTTATTTTGTTTTTTCGGTCCTATTCCAGTTTGTATTATTTTATTTTATATTATTTTAGGTTTCTAGTTGACTCTTTGTTTTCTAATGAGGGAAAAAGATGGGATTATAGGTGGCATGAGGCCAGGTGAGGAAGATCTGAGGAAATTTGGAGAAAGGAAACCCATAATAAGCATAGATGGTATTAAAAATTCTGTTTTAATACAAAATAGAAAATATAAATATATCATAAATAGACACATTTAGAAATTTTAAATGTTACTACAGTGCCCACAATTGAAGTGAATAGTTCATAAATAAATTCTGTTTTGTTTCCTAAAACTTGTCATGAGTGAGTTCTTGTCTTCTAATTTTCTTTTAAGGATCCACAGGAAACACAACCCATGGCAATCTCTGCACTGAACAGTGATTCTGTGCTTTAGAGTCTTTGTATTTTTTTATCCACTACTGGGAAGCCATACCTGTACTAGTCACATGGTACCTATCTCCCTTCCATCATTTCTCTTTCCACTCTGACCAAGATGACAGTGTTTCTCCTCGTGTCTCCTTAGAAATATAGAAGGGTTACTTTTCACAAGACTATCAACATATTGAAAAAAAAGGAATTAATGTTCATTTTCAGACTTAATTTTTTTTCTAATTTTGATATCCTTGTGGCTTTCCTGGAATTAGAGATCACATACCTTATCTACTCAATTGCACACTGAGAATCTACCCTTTAAATTCTGTCAGAGTGTATACTTTTAACATTTAATCTATTTAATATCCTCAATGTAACATCCTTTTACTCCTGATCATATTGATATCTTATATTGATACGTGATCAGACATTAGTTCCTTTTTACTAGATTTAAATATACCAATTTGGGTGAAGTAGAAACAGCCTCATATTGTAGCTAAGGTTCCTGTGGAACTCATGGAAATCCTCCCTTTTTGGCCTCCAAAATATAAGGACTACAAGTGTGAGCTCATGTGAAATGTCACTTGAGTATATTATTTCAGTGATGTCTGAACTTTCTGATTGCTAAAACAGGTCTATGGAAAACATGTCTAGTTCGTGAGGAGGACTGAGGAGCTCTCTGGTCAGAAAGGAGTAAATTCAGAACTTTGTAGTTGACTGAGTTTATCAAGAACCATTTATTTAGCAAGCAAAATAACTTTTCCTATAGTATCTTATCCACAAATTAGTTTATGTATGGTAGGTTTTCTTATACAATTCCATATTTTGAAATACCTCTTATGTAAATTCTGCTCGACATAAAAATGAATATGATTTCTATGAGTTAACATTGAATTCATGTTTTCCTATCGTACTTGGCACATGATGGTACTTTGGTGATGGGTACCTCATTGAAAACCTGCATTCAGAAGAGGAAGAATGGGAAGTACAAGGTGGACATTAGTGTGGGAAAGCATTGAAAGCTCCTGACACTGGCAGTTCACTTTATCCCTGTTAGACCATCTGTTAGCGCCTGGATTTGCTCTCTGGCAGGAATTATATTTTTCATTGTCCTCAATGGCCTCTGGATCCTCCTTTCTGGTAGGTTCATTTTGCTCCATTATGTGCGGGGTCCACATGTGAGGTTAGCAATGAAACAGATGTCCTTTTTAGGACTGAAAACATTAAAATGATACTTTAATGGATGGAGGTTTATTCTTATGAGAACTTTCAAATATTTTAATTTGTGTTTTATTTTTGTTTCTTGTAATACGATTTAAAAAGAGAAAACATTAAAATAATTCCTATATAGTGGACTTATGTATTATCTATTGGAGGATTATGCACTTGTTTCCTGTGAAATTGTAAGGAATTTGTGATATTTCCCCAACTTGTATGAAGACAAGAGATAGGAATATAGATTAGTAGGTAAGTAGATAACTTGTTAGCTACCTAGATGCAAGACAGACAAATAGATGATCAGATCAATATACAAAATTGTAAGTAAACACACACACACAAATAAATTTATTCATAGGCTAAAAATTGCACAAGGTAAAATATTATATTAGTGACTATCGATAACTTTGAAAAAAATTTTAAATTCCATAACAAGTGCCTCTTTTGTTATTTATTTATTTATTTCCCAGCTACCCTGGTTCACCCTCTGACTGTTCCATAGGCCAAACCTCCTCCCCAGCTCCCTGTCTCCATGAGGATGTCCTTAACCCCAACCACCATCCAACCAGACCTCTAAACTCTCTGGGGACTCCAGTCTTAGGGTGAGGTTCATCTTCTCTGACTAAACACAGACCTGGCAGTCCTCTGCTGTATGTGTGCTGGAGGCCTCATATCAGCTGGTGTATGCTGCCTGGTTGGCGGTCCAGTGTTTGAGAGATCTCAGGGGTCCAGATTAATTTAGACTGCTGGTCCTCCTACAAGGTTGCCCTACTCCTCAGCTGCTTCCAGCTTTTCCCAATTTCAACCACAGAGGTAGCAGCGTCTGTCCATTGGTTGGGTACAAATATCTGCATCTGACTCAGCTGCTTGTTGGCTCTTCTGGAGGGCAGTCATGACAGGTCCGTTTTTGTGAGTGCTCCATAGCCTCAGTAATAGTGTCAGGCCTTGGGACCTCCCCTTGAGCTGGATCCCACTTTGGGCCTGTCGCTGGACCTTCTTTTCCTCAGTCTCTTCTTTATTTCCATCCCTGCAGTTCTTTCAGTCAGTAGCAATTATGGATCAGAGTTTTGACTGTGGGATGGCAACCCCATCTCTCACTTGAAGTCCTGTCTTCCTGCTTGAGGTGGACTCTACAAGTTTCCTCTCCCTGCTGTCAGATATTTCATCTAAGGTCCCTCCCTTTGAATCCTGAGGATCTCTTACCTCCCAGGTCTCTGTTGCATTCTGGAGGGTCCCTGCAACCCCCTACCTCCTGATATTGTCTGTTTCCATTCTTTCTGCTGGCCATCAGGGCTTCAGTCCTTTTCCCTCACCCAATACCAGATCAGGTTCCCATCTCTCCCTACAATCCCCTGTCCATTTTCCCTCCCAGATTCCTTCCTCCCTCCCCCATTGTGATTGTTTTCTTTTCCCTCCCAAGTGTGACTAAGTTATCTTCACTTGGGGCCTTCAGCTTTTTGACCTTTTTGAGTTCTGTGGACTGTATCTTGAGTATTCTGTATAATTTTGGCTGATATCAACTTATTAGTCAGTACATCCCATGCATGTCCTTGTGGGTCTGCATTACCTCACTGAGGATATTTTCTAATTTCATCCATTTCCCTGCAAAACTCAGAATGTCCTCATTCTTAATAGCTGAGTAATATCCCATTGTGTAAATGAACCATGTTTTCTGTATCCATACTTCTGCCATGGACATCTGGGTTGTTTCCACGTTCTGGCTATCACAAACAAGGCTGCTATGAACATAGTGGAACACATGCTCCTGTGGCATTGTGGGGCATCTTTTGGGTATAAGTCCAAGAAAGGTGTTGCTGATATATCTATTTCCAATCATTCTATGCATCATTGTATAAAGCCAGGAATCTTGATTTAGTGTATTAGTCAGGGTTCTCTAGAGTCACAGAGCATATGGGTAGTCTCTATATAGTTAGGAAATTAGTCTATGACTTACAGCTTATAGTCCAACTCCCCAACAATAGTCAGCAATACTTGTAGATGAAAGTCCAAGGATCTAGCAGTTGCTCAGTCCCACAAGGCAGACCAGGAAATGCCAGAGAGAATCTTCCTTCTTCCAATGTCCTTTTATAGGTCTCCAGCAGAGGGTGTGGCCCAGATTAAAGGTGTGTGCCATCACGCCTTTAATCCCAGATGACCTTGAACTCGGAGATCTCCAAATCTTAATCCTCTGGAATTCATAGTCACTATGCATCAAGATCTCCAGGTCAGAAACTTGTATCTCTGAGCCTCTAGATTAGGATTATAGGTGAGCCTTCCAATTCTTGATTAGTTCATTCCAGATTTAGTCAAGTTGACAACCAGGAATAGCCACTACATGTAGAAACAGGTAGGATTTTATGTGTTTGTTTTTGTTTTTCAAAATAACACCAATATCATACAGGACCTGAACTACCATAGGCCTTATTCTGTTGAGTATTTTAGTAAAGGGATTTAAAAATTAGACAATTAAGTTCCAATAAAGCTTTCTTTAAATGTGACCAAGTACTAATATCTTTGATGAAAGTGGTCAAAGAACTCCCTATGAAACAACATTTCAAATAAAAAGTGCCAAGTAGAAGAAAACAACACATTCTCTGGCACTATATCATTCTATTTCTATTGCTCATGAAACTCCATGTGGGCTGTAAGGACATCCTTATTTCCATTCTATTGTCCCTTTAGAATGATAATAATATATAAAATCTCCCGGATATGGGCCTCCATGCACATCTTCTGCCTTCCTAATACTAACTTTATCAATAAGAAATACTCTTTAAAGGATAAGTTTTTATGAAGAAACATTTGTGGTTCACCCAGAAAAATATCCACTATTCGACTGAGAAATCAGAAAGCTGATTGATTGGAATGACCAAAGGTTTTTTTGTTTTTTGTTTTTTTCTTTTCCTCCTGAGTTACCTGGAAGCCAGTAAATTCACCTGCTTTGGTGTGAGGAATATTTCTACTCAATTATGTTCCATATTGTTGGTATGCTCTAAGTGAATGAGTGTAACCTGTCTTTAAAGAAGGCCTTCCTTTATGAATTACAGCAACTGGTTACATTTAGGCTATTATTCTACTTTACACTCCTCTACTCATTGGCAGGGATAATTAAAGCACTATACAATTTGTTTGTTTGTTTGTTTTTTATTATTTTTTGTCTTAAATATCCTGATCCCAGAGTTCTAGGAGTAAGGTGCTAGCAGGGTAGATTTCCTACTATGTTTCCCTCCTTAACAAGTGGAAATTTGTGCTGCTTTCTCTTCCTTTTGACTTTACATTTGCTATTTTTATGGTGAAACATACATAATTCCTTCTTCTCATGAGACCATTCTGGATGAGGGTTTAATACATGGTCATTTTCACAGTTTCCTCTTTGAAAGTCCTATTTCTAGTTTGATTAATTTTCTAAAATACTATAGATTGACTTTCTAAATGTTATTTTAATAAAATGAAATTTAACTCATTATAATATCCTAACTTATAATTTATAACTGCAACAGCATGTGATCTGCCCTATAAGAGAACACACACCAAAAATTGCTTCTCTATGATGTTATAGGGTCAAATTATGTGGTCTGCCATGTGAGTCTTTGCCATCTGTTGTTGGACCACATCCATTAAGCCACTGGCATGTATTATTTGACTTGTATCAAGAGAGTTAAATTTTAAGGTCTGTATTAATTAAGAGTGGATTTAAATATAAACAACAAAGATGTTCAAGTAAATGAAAAACATACTCCTCACAGCTTGATATATAAGGTCACTAATCATAAGGATTAGCCTATCCCTGAATCTTCTGAGGGACTCAGATCCTTTGGTTTCATTATTTCACTATGAAAAGCTCAATTTGTAAGGCTGACATTGTGTCCAAGCCAGAGCCATTGGGAAAGGATGAAGGGTGATGGGGACATTGCTGTCATTATTTTAAAGAATATCTAGAATTTCTGCCACAAAATTTTACATTCATTTCATTAACCATCCAACATAAACTGATTTACACACAGCCACAGGGGAGAAAGAGGACATCCTTTCACTCTGGGTAACAAATGCACAGTTGACAAAGAGAGAATGGAGCATGGACTCCAACCAGCATCCTATAATATATAAAACAGTATACTTCTAAAAGATTAGAAGAAAACATGAATATTTCAATGAGAACATTGATCTAGAGTAAATTCAAAGAAGAGAACTGTGAAGCAGGATTTCAAGTCAAGTAAACAATTTCAAACAAACAAATACTATGGAGACGATTTGTGAAGTCTTAAAATGATAGCGACTAGACAGATTTTTGGTTCAATCATATTCCCAATGTCTTAATTAACCTCAAAATGTTTCTACACAGTATCTCCTATGGCCCTTTTTTGTTTTTATTTTTTTTCTTTGCTTGTTTTGTTTTTTAGGTATTAGAAATTCTGGACCAATCACCAAAAGGGAATATTTTTCTTAATTGAAGTTGCAGATGGTTTGATTATGAGGTACTTAGAAATGTTGGAAATACAATACAAATCCAGCATGACATATTCATAAGATGTGCAAAGCAACCATCATCAATACAAAAGAAGGAATGTATCAACATTAATTCTAACTTCAATAATAATTACCCAATATTACGAGATGAAAAAAATGCATAAGGCTAAGATATAAGGTGCGAGATGAAGTTAAAGACAGGCATGAAATTTGTTGAGAACAACTTGACTTAAAAATAAAATACAGATCCTCACTGCCCTTCTTAACTCTTTGCCACATTCACGGTTTATCTACTTTTTCAAATTTATAATGCTTTAATCAGGACAGTACAATTTTATTCTTTGAGTATCTTAAAATATCTTCTCAGTTCTAATATTTCCCTCATTAACTTCCTTAGGTTTGGCATTTCCACTGACATTTTGAATCCATAAACTGCCTATCTAACAAACATTTTATTATTTTAATGCTACAGCTACATAGCCTAATACATCTGAAAGAAAAGCATTGATTTATATTACCCAAATAAAATATTATTTTCAGTTTATTTTTACAAGCCTCCTCAGATAAATAGGCCTGAGAGAAGATTAAGTATGAAATGATTTTATTGTGTTATGCTAGTTCCTGTGGCTGTCATGACAAATTACCCAAAACCAGGTGGTTTAAAACAAAAGGAATTTTTATCTGCAATTATGTAATGTGAGTTCATAAAGGGCCTTGCTAACTTTCTTCTGCATAACTTTTCACTGCTTGATTTTTGCAGCTTCGGGTGGACAGTAGCATGGCTTAAGTTGTTATCATGTACTAATATGAATATCATAATGAAACTGCATTTTATCTATGGCTCCTTGTTGTGCACTGTCTGTCTTCTTCTTCTTCCTCCTCCTCCTCCTCCTCTTCCTCCTCCTCCCCCTCCTCTTCTCCTTCTCCTTCTTCTTCTTGTCCTCCTCTTCCTCTTCCTCCTCCTCCTCCTTTTTCTCCTCCTCCTCCTCTTCTCCTCCTCCTCCTCCTTTTTCTCCTCCTCTTCCTCCTCTTCCTCCTCTTCCTCCTCCTCCTCTTCTTCTTCTTCTTCTTTTTCTTCTTCTTCTTTTTCTCCTCCTTCTCCTCCTTCTCCTCCTCCTCCTCCTCCTCCTCCTCCTCCTCCTTCTATATAATGCCATTTTCGGAATTTGGAAGTTCCCATATTTCATTTTAGATGTGATCTTAGTAATGGAATGGCAATAATCTGGGAAGATTTGGAAGAGAGTTAAATAACATAACCAAAATACATTGTATTTTTTTTTACAATTTTTAACTACATATGTATTTTTTCCTTGAAATAAATTGTCATCTTCTACTTTCAAGGTTAAAGGAAGGAACTATGTTGATGGCAATGACACTGAACTCGTTGCATTCTGTCATTTAGCACCTATAGATTCATTTACATTTCGAGATGCCTTAACTCATTACCACAGGAATTTTAAGGCCATAAACTCATTCATCTGTCATCAATTCAATTTTATCCTAAACAATTTATAAGTGATACTCAGTGTATGATAAACTCTCAAGGCAACATTCCTGTTCCTGTTTGGACATGTGAAACTGGAAAATAAGATGCTTCTTTTTAAAATAACGTAGCAGTGTTGTAATAGCTTAGCCATACTCATTCCAAGGAGAGAGATCAAATGGAAATATAATGACCATCTATCTTGAAATCTAGCTAGATACTTCTATTGGGTCTCAGAGTCAGTGACTCTTTCCTATTCTGCATGCAATACCATTCTTGAAGGCCAAGTTCTCTTTCTTGTGTTTGGACTTCATCTACCTAACTTTTTGTGCTCTTGGATCTACCAGTCTTTGTTTTCCTCGAGGAATCACACATATTGAAGCTAATTACACCTGTAGGTGTATTTTGGCTTGGAAACATGAAGATGTCTAAAACCTTTTGTCGAGTCCTTGTTTTCTGTTTCTGCCAAGCTGTTGGTATTTTGCTAAGATCCAATCTATTAGACAGGAGATTGGTATATGTATATTGCCCTTTTCTATAATGGTTTCTGAATAAATGCTCAAACTGATTCACAATTTAGCAATATCAATGTTGTCCAAACTCACCCTACGCATTTTTGCCAAAAAGTTTTCAATGGCAAAACTTCTCAAATTATCTGCCCTTAGTTCATTTTGTTTGCACTTCTTTAACTTATATCTGACACTTATTTTGACAAGCTTGTGAAAGAATGAGTCAGTTTGTCTTTTAGCAGTTTGCTAAGAATCTTCTCAGTTAATGTTCACCACATATTTGACATTGTATAAATCCGGGCACCAACAAATTACTGAGCAATGTTGATAAAGAAAAAAAAATAACTTTCCTCCAGTCTGAAATTATATGCTTTGTATTTTCTCCTTAGCTTTCTCCATTTAAAATTCATATTTCCTCAAACCTTTACAATGTCAAAACTTTTTTATGAAGTAATATATCAGAAATATGTTATCTCTTAGCTTAGACAACTCTGTCATTTATATATATAGATAGATAGATGATAGATAGATAGATGATAGATAGATAGATAGATAGATAGAGATATAGAGATATAGATATATAGATATATATAGATATAGATATAGATAACAAGAATCTCTTTAAACCAATCTAGAACTATTTTTTCATAGTTCTTGAAATTCTTCCAGCCAATGCTAAAGTCACAGCAATAGTGTCATATATCCTTTTCTAGGACTAATCAGTTTTTCTAGCACTAAAATATTATATGCCAGTTACTATATAATTTTTTACATTAATTGGGATCTTTAAGACAAGCCATAAAAATTAGAAGCTAAAGTTAGACAGTGAGTTATCAAGTCCCAAGTCCCACTATAAAAATCTTGAAAAGTTCCTTATTTCATTTCTAGGCCTCTAGCATTGCTGCCTGATTGGTCTATGCAGAATCCTTCAAACCTTTGACTTTTGGGTAACATTGCTTCTTCCACTTCATAGCTTTCATTTATTTTTAAATGTTCTTTTTCTGTTTCTCTAAGGGCATCTCTGGAATTTTCACTGAATTATCTTACATATGCTTATCTCCTCATCCAAAGGGCCCTGGTGTTTGGTGAATAATGCTAGCTTTATTTGAGAATGAAAGCCTGTATAGTATCTAGCATGAAAATGAGGAGGTATCATGTTCATAGCCACCATATGCATTACCACATGAGCAAATTATCTGTATGGTAAAAGACAGAAGAGCTTTCAAGCTGAAAGTGGCAAAGGCATTATGGACTCATTCTACATCTATGTCATCAGGGAGTGGTGTAAAGGTCTGTATGAGTCACTCTGAAACTTATTATTCTGCCACAATCAGATGATGTTGGTAAAATTGCTTTGCAACTCAACTCATTATTATATCTTATACAGACTCTAGACACATCCATTCTTTCTCTCTCTCTCTCTCTCTCTCTCTCTCTCTCTCTCTCTCTCTCTCTCTCTCTCTCTCTCTCTCTCCCCTAGCTACCTAAAACACAGACTGTGTATGGCATACTGTGCTATGTTATGAACAAATTTCAGATACCATTATTTAACAGTTCTTAATGAAGTAAACAGTAGATGCCATTCAATATTGGTGATTTAAAGAAGTTACTAAATACGATTTATTTGTTATTTTTTATTTAATAACATGCAAAAAGCCTTTAGTATGGGCCAAGTCAAACTGTGAAACTTTAAAATATCAATGACATTAGGTTAACCCTAAAAATTCTTTATTTTTACACATGAACACATTGAGAGAGGGTAAGTTTCTTTGACTTCCTAATGCTTACATCAGATTAGAATTAACCATTCTGACCTTGGGCTTCTCAACAGAAGAAAGACAGGCTGGCTAATATACACCACAGAGGAAGCTGACCTCTACAACTCTGTGTTCATTCCCCAGTCATTCTTTGGTCAGAGACTTACTTTCCTAGAACTGACTGAATAAAGGGTTAGAAGAAAGACATGAAATGTAAAACATCAGTCTCTCTAGAAAGAGAAAGCCAGCTTTCTCACTAGACAGTCCTGCTGGAAGTATTCAATTTCTTATCCATTTGCTAATTTTCATTCTTGTATCTTTCAGAATGCTTAAATTTTCTCATTGAATCTAAATGTTTTAGTTTATGTAGCAGCACAAAGATCTCACTGCTAATGATTTTAAATTTATATTTCTAATATTTATTAGAAGAGATCCACCTGCCTATCAACCCACCTAACATTGTGACTTCATCTTTTTAAAAGGTAAATCCAATTGTAATGCTGATATGGTTCTTGTTGTATACCATTACACTGAAGCATGGTTGAGATACTAGTCCTAACTAATTTTTAAATTATATTTATTTACATTCCAGTCATCCCCCATCCTTCTTTGTCCCCCCTTCTACAGTTCCTCATCCCATTCTTCCTCCCCCTTGGCTACAAGAAATTGTCCTCCTCCAGACCTTGCCCTTCCCTGGGGCCTTAAGTCTTTCCAAGATTAAGCTCTTCTCCCACTGAGGCCTGACCAGCCAGACCTCCGCTATATTTGTGGCAGGGGCCTCCTATCGCCCTGTGTATGCTCCTTATAGGTGGTTCAATTTCTGGCAGTTCCCTAGGGTCTGGAGAAGTTGATCCTGTGTGTCTTCCTAAGGGGTTACTCTCCCTTTCAGCTTCTTTAATCCTTCACCAATCCAACCACAGGGGTCCCTGACTTCAGTTCAATGGTTGGGTGTAAGTATCTGTTTCTGTCTCAGTCATATACTGGGAGGGCCTCTCAGAGGACAGCCAGCTAGTCTCCTGTCTGTAAACACATCATAGAATCAGTAATAGTGTCAGGCCTTGGTGCCACCCCATGAGATGGATTCCAAATGTGGCTGTCATTGGACCACCTTTCTCTCAGTCTCTTCTCCATTATTGTTCCTGTAGTTCTTGTCAGCAGGGACAGTTCTGAGTCAGAAATTTTGACCCAGTTTGTAACCCAGTCCCTCTGCTTGAGGCCCTGTCTGTCTAATGATGTCGACTCGTTGAGTTCTATCACTCCATTGTAGGGCATTTAAATCAATGGGAGTGACAATCCTAACTTTTAAAGAAAATTGATTCTTCCTTTTTGAGCATCTCTCAATTACCAATAGCTACTTATCTAGGAATAGGACTGTGTTCACCTTGCCTCTTTATTCTGAGAATCATTCCTTGTTCCTTGTTCTATTCCTGCTTGAATGTCTGGACCTGGTTTTCCTCAATGGTAGACTTCAGACTGTAAGCTGAAACAAGCAAATTCTTTCCTAAGCAGCTCTTGATCAGTGTTTTATCACAGATGAAGATGATTTATTCTTCTAGATTTGGCTGTGTCACACAGTTCAAAATCACTGTAAACAAACAACATCTAAAGCTACTCTATATCATCAATAAATAGAAAGATTTCTCTCCCTCTCCCTCTCTCTCTCTCTCTCTCTCTCTCTCTCTCTCTCTCTCTCTCTCTCTCTCTCTCTCTCTCTCTCTCTCTCTCTGTGTGTGTGTGTGTATGTGTGAGTGAGTGTGTGAGTTTGCCCGTGTGTTTGCTGTGTGAGTTGGTGTGGATAAATATACATTTGGATATGGGTACATATATTCTTGTGTAAGTACACAGAAGCCACAAGTACATGTTGTGTGTCTTACTGAATTACTCTCTATTATTTTAGATAGTCTGTGAATCTAAAACACACGTCTCAAGCTAGGCATTTGGTCTATATACTCCAGGTATGTATGATACATGTTCATATGAAACTTCCAGACATACAACCTGTCATAAGTTAGCTTGGGCATTTTGCATTAGAATTTTTTTTTCTTATTCAAAAAGTAAAACGATATGAAGCAAACATGGTATTGTTAAGGTCACATTAATCTGTACTAAATTGGCTTTTAATGTACTAAATATTAAGTCCACCCAAAAAGCTCATCACTCTTCATTTTATGCTTCAGGTAAATGTGTCTGGGAGACATATAACCAACTAGGAAGACATCAGTCTTCAATGCCCAGATGTAGCATAAAGGAAATGGAAATTAGTTTCAGATTACACCAATCTCAGAGGATCTCTATAGGTATTGGCTCAGCCATAAATTGACACATAACTTTGTTTGTCCTCACCAGTCAACAACTGTAAAAAAAAAAAAAAGATGTTTAAAATATTTTGGAAAACTAAGGAATGGGCATTTCTTTAAACTGCATTTCTTGTATTATTTCCTTTTCTTGGAAGCACCATGAAAAGGGGATTAAAGTTTCAGATACGGTCATTCATAGTGATAAATATTCCATCCACAGTTTTAAGCAGTCATCAAAAGAGTTATCAGAAGAGTTATACTGAGGACATTTAAGTTAATATTTAGGAATAAATGTATATTACATTAAGTAGTATTTCTTAAAGTCATTCTTTTTATAAAACTGTTAACATTAGCTATATGTTATAAATCAACTCTTTTATAGACTGTATTGTAGGTTCCATCCAACTTAGGTGAATCAAATCAGTATCTTAACAATATCCCAAAGTAACAAATCAGATTTCTAGCCCATTTCTCAGATTTAGTCATGTACATACACAATCTTACCATACACAATGAGAATATTTTTATTAATCCTTATAGTATAATATGCTTTTTATGCCTTTGATTTTATTTTCTAGCAATTTACTTTCATCCACAATTTCACCTGTCTTAAAATAATATTCTTTTATTTCTCATAACATCTTATAATGAGTTTATACAATTTAACAGTTTGTCTTTTAATTGATACTAGCTCTATATACAAACTTTGTGGCTCACTCCTGGGAAAAGCTGATTCTCCCTCATTTAGCAATCATGGATTAGCTGTAATATGTCATTTTGGAGTGAAGCATCAAGAGACTTGTTCCATACTGGTGTGACATACCATAAAGGATAGATAATGTTTAGGCATCTTTAGTGCTGAGATTTCATTGGTAGCCTAGCATATATCATGATCATCAGGATTTTAAAACCTTTCCTCCCCCTCTTCCCTGATGTTCTCCCAGTCATAGCTGTAGGATTTGTATTGTAGGTCTATCTGTTGTACACACCATACATAATTGGTTTTTCTCTACATTTCAAACAGCTGTAGATTAACATAGCAGTCTATATATGATTTGAAAATAGGCTACTTTGATGAATGGTGAGAGTTTCACATCTCTGCAGGAATGACGGTAAGCATTTAGAATGCAGTTATAAATAATAATAGTTTAGGAAAGTGGCAGTAGATTGCTAGATTGTTCTCCTCTAGGGTCCATGAAGTCAGCATTAGATTTCTTGCTACAATTACAACATCAGGAATGAATTTGCTATTCGCATCTATTGAGCAAGTTTTAAGTTCAATTTGATGGCTGCTGGGTACAACCAACATAAGATTGTCACTACTGTGCCCTTCACAGTAGTGTTGAATATTGAAATACCTACAGTTCTCCTGGATCTCTGAGAGTAAAAGGCTTCAAATGAACAACTTGCCAAAAGCAATTCACAAATTTAACACAACTCAAGTCGAAAGCTCAACAACGTTCTTAAAATAAAATAAAAATCAATAAAATGTATATGAAACAAAGAAATAAACGACAACCACAACATGATCCAAGGATAGAGAAAGAAATCTTACACAAAAGGAAGAAAGTTGGCTAGATGATCATATCAGATATCAAGTTGAATTATAGAACCATAGATATATAAACCTCATGGTACAGAAACAAAACCAGCTATTTAGGTCAGTGGAACAAAAACAAAGACTAAAACAATAGGAGACATAACTATAGCTATATGGTATTTGGCAAACTTTCTAAAAATATAACATTCATTAAATGTTATTGGGAAAGGTGGATGTTTGCATGAAGAAGAAAGAAGTTAGACTCACTGATGGATATATAGATAAATATTGTGGTAAGGAAAATGGTACATCAACATTTGTTATTTATAAAATGAGACAATAATGTTGAGAGATGAAGATTTTAATATATTACAAGGTTGTTTTTAAGGCTATACCATTTTGTGAAAGATATTTTAAGGTTACAAATAAATTAGTATAAATGGAAATTTATCACAGAATAATCATTGGATTTATGGGTAAATCTTCAGGATGGAGTTGATGAGTGTTGATTTACAAGTTGCCAATCTAGTAAACTTATTGATACATGCTATGAATTATGAGAGCCAGTATTCCTTCAATGAAACCAATTGAGATACACAAATATTACTACTACTACTACTACTACTACTACTACTACTACTAATTTGTCTTTCTATTTCTTTCTTATTGTTATTTATTATCATTGTCATTATTATTATTGTTGTTCTTTGAATATAATGTGTGTCAGTATGAGTACATGCATGCCATAAAGAGAGTATAAATTCTGGAAATTGGTATTTTCCTTGAACCATGAGTTCTGGAGTATTCAGTTACTAAAGCTTAAGTAACAGGCACTTTCTCCTGATGAGCCCGGTAAGGGGTACTAGGATAGTAAGCAGGAAACATTTTAAGTAATCTTGGCATTTTCTAACAAGGGGATAATGAATTACGTAGGAATCAGCCATTTATTATGATTTTTCATTACTTTGTCTAAACTTGAAGGTACCACGTTATCATCATAGAATGTGATAGGTAACCATGTTTACCAGTGTTTAGTATTCATATTATGTATGTAGTAATATTCTAAGTCAATTCTAACTCCCATTTCTGTGCCGTTTCTCTAGTCATTTGCCTCTTCTAGGAAAGTGTTTGCTGGAGCACCTAAAATAGTGAGATTATCAAACTCATCATCAGAAGATTTTTAAACTGGAACATTTAGTCTTTTAAACACGCATTTGCAGAAATAATACTTTAGATGAAGTATATACTGCCATAGCAGAAGATGACTTAAATTATATTGTTATAGGTTTGTTTTATACTCAATGAAACTAAACAATTTATAAAATAAAAGCACAGAAAATAAGATTGTTCAATATCATCAGGTCCCCTTCTGTGCGTTTTCTCTTTTGATACTGATAAGCTTGTGTATTGTACCTAGATTGCTTTGTCTTTGCCTTACAAGTTATATGTATGATTAAATATTCCAGTGAATATTGTATGAGAACTCCAAATTTCTGTGCATGTTCAGCAACCTGATAACTCAGACAGCTACACAAAGACAAAATAGAGAATGGTTTCAATCAGTGAGATGACTTAGAATTAGAACAGACAACAAAAGTGGAGGTGGTTAGGATAGTTAGGGAATGTGTGGTTCCAAATTGGTGCTAACAGAGAATAGATTCCTGTTTTCTCCCATTGTAATGGAAAATGTGGCTCTAATTCCCCTGCTCATTACTATTCAAAGCAGTATTGCTAAAATAGCTCATTTTGGAACAAAATCTTTGGAAATTTATATTTAATAAAGAATTATATTTGAATAGTTCAGTATCCAACCTGTCTATAAACCAAGAAAGAAATTAAATTCATACTTAAATTATTTATAGATGTATATTTTCCATATTTGTAAAAAATCTAAGTATCTAAATGACTGCAAATTTTTTCTGCATCTTGTTTATTAGTGGTTGTTAAATAAACTTCATGATGATGCTAGTGTTGTGAGGGTAGAAACATTCTAGTTTTTATATCTCTGCTTACTTAAAAAGTTAATTTTATTCTTTTATAAACACTTGATACTGAATTTACCCAAGGTCGCTTCAGAAGCAACCATTGGGAGGATGGAAATTCACTTTCCTTTGAGGTTCATCATTTACAGTGAATTTTGTTTTATTGTCTTTGCCTGCAAAGACAGATTGGCACTTAAAGATGGTAAGCTGTATACATACATCCTAACTTATTCCCCTATAATAATCTATTTAAATATTTATAATATTATAAACCAACATCAACAGTAAAATCGTGAAAATGCAAAACACATGGTAAAAGTAGCTAGTAAGATGAGAAATCTGCACCTAGGAATGACGAAAAGAAACCCAAGAACCCATAAGGAATTTATGGAGATGTGGTGCACCCCTTGGGTTATAGACGTCTCTCAATGCTTGGTGTTCAGGATTACTTCAGTAGGAAAGTAAGGATGCATGTTCAAGTTAACTTGTTGAAGTTATACATTAATAGTATTACCACATATGTTTATTGTAAATGTTTTATGAAATAGTTTTCTTCTCTTTCTAACTTTTATGTTTTCCTGTGGTGCATCTCAGGTTATTTTGAAAAATAAAGCTGCATTGTTTAAGGAAGAACTCAGTATGTAGTCATAGTTAGTGTGGAACTTGCTACATAGACAAGGATGGGTGCTACTTCATCTAGATCCTCCTGCCTCTGTCTCCAAAGTTTGGGACCTTTAAATTTAATTATTGTAGTAAACGTTGGCAGTAAGTTAGAATTAGAAAGAACCAAGTAGTTTTGATGGCAGTCATCAAAAATAAAAACACTTGAAAAAGGTAATATTTCACACTGAGAATTTAATCCTCCAAAATTTATATCCCCAAAGAAAATCTTGATAAAAAGGGTTTTTTTTTTTTTTTTTACTATTGATATTTGGAACTCTTTATCCAGAGCAAAACAACAGACAATTGGCTATTTCAATATTATCTAAAATATAACAGCTACAATTGTAGAAAATATACTGTATATTAATAAAACACAGGAGCAAAAACACATCAGTTGTCTATCATAATCTAAAACTTCTTAGTTGAAGTGGTAAGTCAGTGGCAAACTGAAAAGCTTACCATAGCATAAAGTTGAAGAAAACTTTTGATGTTTTAATTAATGAATATCCTACTTTCAGGTTTTATATAATTTATTGTCACTTTTAAGATATTAAAATAAAGATAGTTCAATCATAAGTATGATTTTTAGATTAGACATTTTTTTTGAGATGGTCTAACTCAGTGTCCCCATCTGAATTTGAATTTCTGGAGTTGAGTATCATTATTTTGAATTGACCTCAAGTCAGTATTTGAATGTATGAATAATATTTTCCAAAACTATAAGGGCAATCGGCAAGTTGAACACTTTTACTCTAATTAAATCTTGATGAACATATTTCAGAATGGTTCTTTCCCTTAGGAGATACAGAATCAATTGTACTGTAGTCAACGATATCATATTTGTTTCTTTGTATCAAGATCATCTCTCTTTTGTTATTTAGATGAACATTTCCATAATTTGTCTTCCTTATTACCGCAGAGAAAACATGGAACCCAGGATCATATTCCCTAATATTACTTACACAATACCTTCTTGAATGTCATTTACATATCTATGAATATATTTAGTGTGCTTTAGGCTAATTATCTAATGTTTACTAAATTGTTCAAGGAAGTAAGCCAGTTTTATCTAAATTACAAGAATATTCAATTTGACAGTTGATAGCATTTGAGATTTCTGTATTAATTACTGTGTTTACATAAAATGAGCCTTATATCATTGTGACTCTTATTACCCACATTCAAAAATTACACAGATTGCTAAAACAGTATGAGATGACTAATTTAACTTAATGTGATGTAATATATCATTGTTCATGTATCATAAAATAGAATCATTAGACTTAGTACTAATGGCTGATTTTAAGAGAGCTAAAGTTTCTAAATATAGATGACATTGGAAAGTAATGACTTCATTGTAAAAATATAAATTAATATTTATTTGGTTTCTTTCATGTTGTGTCATCATCATCATCATCATCATCATCATCACCAAATACCAATTTGTTAAATCTACAGGGTCAACAAACATGGAAACTAATTTCTTAAATACAATTGTGTCAATAAATTTGACACTACTTTTTTCCAGCTATGTATGCCAGAGAGACATAATAAAAAGTATTTCAGAATAAACGATTTAAGCAAAACAAATAAACTTTCGTAAGTTAATGGTTTAGGCATAAGTAGTGTAATGCAAGCTTAAAATATCTCCAGTGGTTGTTTTTCTTTGGTGTTATTAATTGGTTATTTTGGTGTTAAGAATTTATAATATCACCATTTCCTAGGAATTCAAAAGTCGGTCTCAGAGCTCTATGGGTTTGCCCATTTCCTCCCGCTGAGTAGCTTTAAGCCTAAGCTGTATTCTAAAATTATTGTATTAGTGCAAACATTCAGTTTATATTGGTATTTATAAAGTTAAACAGGGCTTCAGAATTTATCCAAATATTAACCACATTCCACCGCTAGATAATCCACTAGTCGATTACAAATTATATGATTCCTCCAGTTCATTGCTACAGGTATCAGAACGAGAAGATAGAATTTTATCTGCCTGAAAGCTTACCACTTGAAGCACCAAATTTTTGAACTTTGTATCTACAAAAATTATGATTTCTAACATAGTCAATCACTTGCATCAGAGATGTGCCTGTATCTTGTCCAATAAATGATCAGAACTTGGAATATGACCCAGGTGACCACTGCAATTTTCTTTCCTTTTTAAATATTTATTCTTTCAGATATTATATCCAGACAGCAGCTTCTCATCACTTCTTTCCTCCTAGCCTTCTCCTCCTCCACCTCCTCTCCATGTCTGATCTAATTCTCCTCCATTTCCCTCTGGAAAAGGGAGGCTCCTGTGGTTTGGGAAATTTTTCTCTTATTCAGTTGCCTCTTCCAGCCATAGAATCAGAGTTTGTGCCTAGTCTTACTGTAACTAGATATGCTACCAGAGATCAGAACTGTAAAAGTTACACTAATGCAATGTTCGAACACCATTGAGGCTTACAGTTAGACAAACAGAGGAACTGGAAAAATTCATAAAGATGTTGAGACACAAATAATGGAAGTCTTAAGAAACTCCTTAATCAATACCAAAACACTAACTTCAGCATTTGACACATAGAAATCTAAGGCACTTAATTTGTTTTTCTACCTAAAGATCTGTGTTCCTTCTCTAACTACTGACAGTACTTCTTTTCCCACATTTCATTAGAAAGCATAAGTGAACCTCAATTCTATTCACAGATAATGTGGACCTTCTTGATCTTATAACCTGTTGAATTGGAATTATCTTGGCATATTTTACTTTAAGTTATTATCATGGACTTTGTATTTCTGACTACATTAAATTTCTTCCTAAAATTTTCTAACATTTTATTTTCTAATATCTGTCTTTCTAATACATTTCAACTTTAATGCCTATCTATTCTAGTCTTGAATTAGTCTGCAAACTAAACACGATTCCTATAAAATATTACACATATTTAACAGGTGATAAACACTCAATACTAATTAAGTGATGTTTGATTAACTTCAAAATGTACTTCAAAAATTCACTCAAAAAATATATGCACATATTAGAATCCCCAGTTTTTTACTGACAGTTTTTTCAACTTGAAGAAGAATTTTATTTGGTTATTTGGGAACAGCTCAGATCTAATTCTTCCAAAGTATAATGTTATGTGTAATGCATTTTATTACAAATCTAATCTCTAAGTTTAATGGATCCATGAACGATACAAAAAGATACAGTTCAGTCAGTATCATCAGGTTAAATAAATGACCTAAATACTATTTTCAATGTAAATCTTTATGAAAGACTCTTAGAAAATTTACTGGTGATCATTTTAGGTAACTTCAGTCCTCACTTACAATTATTTTTTTCATCTTCCTGAGGCAAAATTTTGTATTTCTTCCAGCCTTATACCCGTTATGATTCTAGGTATCAAAGCTACTTTTCATTCATATATACGCCCGCTGTGGCTGAGTTATGACAGTGCCTCTTCCGTTAATGGTAGCATTCCAAACTATTTATCATTAACCAAACCCAGAAATACTGCATAAATATCTGTAAGGAAATAGGTTTTGGCCAAACTGTAGTAATATATAAGATTTATATTTATCAGGAATACTATGAATTTTAAGAATGAGGTGAAAGTCCTTCAGCTTTAGTCCCCTGCAATACATTAACACATTTTTTTCTTGAATTTCAACGGCACCTGAAATAACTGAGTCTCTTTCACACAGTACGATTACTTGTACATATTACAATAGCTTCTGATGTTCGGAATTGTAATGTTTTCTGTCAAGACTTAAGGTTAATAAAATATAAAATTGAGGTAGCTTCTACTAGTAGTGGTGGGAAAAGCATTATGTGTAACAAATAGCTATCCCAATCTTTAAAATGGTTAATTCTAATATAGTATTCTTTATTAATCAGTGAAATATTATTACCTTGTTCCTTAACGTTTACAAGGTTTCCAGAAAACTTTAGTGGGTTATTCGAGCAACATTGTATGGATTTCTGATGCTCCCAGTCACCTTTAGTACTCCCTGGCACATTATTTCAAATGAAATGTTAGTGAGCTCTTACAGATAGGGTTTAGCACAAATCCATCTACTTTTCTTTATATGCTGCAGAAGAATGGCACAAGTATGTCATAACAACTGAGAAATTAAATGCCTTTCTTAAGTACTCATCAAAATCAAAGGCACCACACTGGAGGGTTTTACTGAGAATGAGGTCTGGATAGAGTAGACCATTGAGATCTAACTTCTCGGAAGGGAAAAGGGAGGTAAGAGGTTTTCGCTCTGCATTGAGAAGTATTTAGTTCCACTAGTTTGGTGAGAGTAGAGTTCATGAAGACTTGTTTATGTTGCCCCAGATCTTGCACAGGTAGATGCAAATGAGCAGGCAGTAAACTCTCACTGTGCTGGAAGCCATCCTATTCCACCAGGAAAACCTATTTTAGAGTAAAGCTGGCCAACTCCATGACAGTATGCAAGATGAACTGGACTGGTGTGACCTTGTTAAGCTTGAATTGGCAGACTTTTATAAACTCTTACCTACCCACCTTCTCTTTCTTTTTATCCAGTAAATAACATTTAATATGAACATTTTCCTAGGTAAGAAAAGTCCACTTTTTGAGCCTGTTAAATTGTAGGGAAGAAAAGTAGGGTGGAGCAAACATAATTGTTCAGTGCCCTTATTGATATTGAACTAAATTATTAAATGACTCAAAACACAAAATTTCACATATTCTCTGGAAACATACTGATTACCTATAATCCAACAATAGAAAAAAATAACCAAAAAAACAACCATTAGGAGATCTTTAATTCTTGTTTTTTTTTTCCTTCAGAAGATGCCACAATATTTCTGTTGTTAACACATAATACTTACTAATTTAGGCGCAGTAAATTTGTTTCTGCTTACATGAATCCTAAATCATCTATATTAATATATTATGTATTTATTAACATCATAATCACCTTTCAATAAGCTGTTTTCTTTGGCTCTAGATCCAGTGACTTACAAAAGTTTCTATTTTAACAAAAAAAAAATACAATACTATTTTAAAATCCTATCTTTAAAAAAATGGTATATAAAGAATGTAATATTACAGTCTTTTTTTCTCTTTTTCTTTTATCCTTACTCTTTTTTTTTTCAGTCCAGTCATTATCCCCCTTCCATTCTGTTCTGACCCCTGGCAGTTCTGTGTCCAATTCCTCCTCCTCCTCCTTCAAGAGGATGACCCCACACTCCCACCTGCACCCTCACCCCCAACCAAAAGACTTCACCATACCCTGAAGCCTCACATTTCTCAAGGGTTAGGTGTGTCTTCTCTCATTGAGGCCAAACCAGGCAGTCCTCAACTGTATATGTGTCAGGGGCCTCGGACCAGCTAGTGGATGCTGCCTGGTTGGTGGTCCAGTGTCTGAGAGATCTCAGGGGTCCCAGCTAGTTGAGACTGCTGGTCTTCCCCTGGGGTTGTCCTCCTCTTCAGCTTCTTCCGGCCTTTTCCAGATTCAACCACAGGGGTCCCCAATTTCTCTCCATTGGTGGGGTGTAAATATCTGCTTCTTAAGCTCCAAATATTTTCCAAATATCTAACCATGAAGTACAAAAGCTTTATGCCTCCCTACGGCATAGTTTCTTTCTACATTTCAAAATTTCCCTAAATTTAATGTTTTAGACTAAGTTTTCTTTCTTCTAATACCCTCAGTGTTTTGTAACTTCTATTATGTTAGTTGTTTAGTACATAATAATCTATATATCTTCTCAGTAGAATTGTTTCTAAAGCCAGTTAACAAACATAATGCAGAGAACAAAAATATATTGCATTCAAAGAAATTAATATTCTCATTACCTAACTATTGAATAGACATCACTTAAATCATTGATCAAATTAATTATATCACAATCATTTTTTAAATCAACAAAAATATGAAAAAGATAATTTGTTAGGAGATGCAAAATTATCCTAATGTTTCTATTTAAAAACATCATAAATTATATTACTCTATTAATAAAAGAAAAATATTTTATTTCAGATCTAAAAATAATGAATCATTTCCAGTATTTCATATTAAATTACATTTTTAAAGAAACATAATGTTTATTGATAATTTTGTATCAGTTTTATATTTTATATTCATAAAACATAAAATATATGTATTAATCTTAGAAAAAATTTCTATTTGACATTAGAACTGATTCCAAGTATTTCTGAGTTCAGTTGTTCATGATTATTTTAATTCCAAGCCTGAATTTTCAAGAAAATATACTTATTAAATTCTACAGCAATTGAAATAAAGCTTTAACGAGAAATATTTTTACATCCAAACATTTTTTTTAATTTTATATTAATATACACTGGTTAGTTCTATGTAATTTGCAAACTTTTCTACCTATTGTTTTCAGATAATTTTCTTGCTTTTGACAGCAGAAAAGGGCAAATGTTTCATTTCTACATCAGCTACACAAATTGCTTTTCAGTTTTCGATTATGGACTATTTTTATCCAATTTTCTTTTAAAAAATGAGGTTTTCTATTGATTTTCATTCTAAATTACACCTATATTGTTTCTATCATCTTTACTAAAAAATTCTAGAAGCATAACTGTCAAATTTTTGAATTTTTACATTTATGAATATTTAACATGGAGATAAAGCTCCACGGTAGAACGCTTTCTCCTCATTCTCGAGACACTGAAGTTTCTAGCACTGAACAATGAGAAAAAAGGAACAAAAAAGATAAAAACTGTAAATAGCAAATACTATCATTTAGAAAATATTCAAATGATTATGCGATGAATACAGGGAGAATGACTGTGAAGTTGTGTCGTGGAAAGTATAAATGAACTGAAAGAATATTTTTCATAGACAGTCATTCATAAATTTACTAATATGGTGTCACTACTGCTTATCTACTTAACGTTCCTCTTTTCTCAAAATTATCCGTGAGTTCACAAAATTAAAGTTAAAATATAAATATTCAAAGCCAGCTATAAAGTTCCATACTTTTCTGGATAGTGATTAAATAAAATTGAAAATATCACTTGATTAAATATACTCTTCAACAACAGAGATCAAATATTTTCTTCAAGGTCAGAAGAGCTACCTATAAACTATTTCTCAAAATGTACATACTCTGAAGGTGGCATCCTATTCCTCTGGTTTTAACTCCCTGCCCAGTATCCCTCTGCCCTCCACCTCCATCTTCACTTCTACCCTAGAAGCCTCTTTAGTGATATTCCCTAAAACTAAGGGCTTTGAATTATATTGTTATATTGTGTGTGTGTGTGTGTGTGTGTGTGTGTGTGTGTGTGTGTATTGTTCCGAAACCCAAAGTAACTTATTCTCTGTATTTTGAACATTTGTGGATCTCTACAGTAGTCTCACTTCACTTACAAGAGCCCATTTGATGAACTTCAGTAAGGTTGGTACTCTTCAGTACCAGTGGGAGATGGGGAAATGGGGATAGCCACTACAGAGTCACAGACACCATGGAAATCAGAGGATCCCAGCACCCAACAGGGATGACTTTAGCTGAAATGTGCAACAAAGACAAGATAGAACCTGTAGAGACCACCTCCAGTAGATATGCATGGACCCTGATTGAGGGATGGAGAAACCCATTCATCTCAAAGTTTTTAACCCAGAAATGTTCCTGTCCAAAGGAAAGACAGGGACAAAAAATGTAGCAAAGACTGAAGGAAGGAACAACCGGGACCGCTCCATCGAACCCCAACTCTGTTGCTGTTGCCAAGAGGCATTTGCTGACAGGAACCTGATGTGGCTCTTCGTTGGGAGGTTCTGCCATGCAGATGTGGATGCTTGGAGCCAACAACCAGACTGAACTCGGGGACCCTTTAGGGGGAGCTGGCTGAAGGACTGGAGGAGCCGAGAGAGGATTACATCCCCATAGGGAGAACAACATGGGCTGGTCAGACTACCCAGAGCTCCCAGGGTGTAGAGCATCAACCAAGGAGTGTATGTACAGGGATCCATGACTCCAGACACATTAGTAGCATAGGATGGCTTTGTCTGACATCAGTGGGAGGGGAGGCCCTTGATCCTGTGAAGGATTGATGCCCCAGAGTAAGGTAATGCTGGAGCAGTGGGGTGGGAATGGGTGAATGGGAGGGGGACCACCCTCATAGAATGAAGGGGAACAGAGAGAAGGTGGGTGTGGAATGGTGGATTTGTGGAGGGGAACCAAGGAAGGGGAATATCATTTGAGATGTAAACAATTAGAATGATTAATTAAAAAAAAAGATCCTCAATCCACGAACACTTTTAAACATACTAATTAACAAATATTAGGTGGTTTGCATAGACATCTTAGCTTTCAGTTTTGTGTTTTATGGGATTCCCCTGTGTGGGAAACGTAGGTGTGTATGCATCTCCTTTATTTGGCTTTTCTTTCTATTTTGGTTATTGTATCCTATTCTGATTAGTTTATATTATATTATATTACATATTTTATAATTTACTCTTTATATTAGAGAAAGAAAGTATATGGATATGAATGGGAGAGGGGGTGGGGAGGAGCTAGAAGGAGTAGGGAGAAGGGAAACATTAATCAGAATACATTGTATATAAAAATATGTTCATCAAAAAAATCTAAAATAAGGTCTTAAGAAATTTTCCCAAGGTACTTTTTGTCTCTGCACCCAGAGATATTAGCTGTGCTATTACGAACAATTCCTTGGCTTATAGAGTGATAGGGGTATCATTAATTTCAAAGATTCAATGTAAATATAAACTTCATCTTACTAACTTTTCTAACATAGAATGACAATTCAATCAATCTTTAAGCTTGCCAGCAAACTTAAGAGTAAAAGAAACTTTTTAAATTCACTGTAGCTGGGAGCAAAATCAGAACAGTGTTTCAGAAGTCAGCAGAACAAAGTCACTTGCAGAAATTCTTATTCTTATTTCACCCATTTCAAAATGTAAAACAAAATTAAACATAAAGGAGCATGCATATAATCAATTTATTTGTCTGAATCATTCCTTGCAGTGAGTTATTATAAAATTGAGTTAGGCTTTTGCTTGCCATTTCATTATAACAAATTGAATTAATCAATTTAATTAATCATTGGAAATAATCTCATTCTAAAGCATTTTCTCCATTTTCCTTTTTTGACAGTTTCTTACATATATTCTATATATTATGATTATATTCATTATTCCCCAAATATACTCTGGTATTCCTCTTACTGGGACCTGCCTCTCCTTACTATGTAGTAACTATGTAGCCTCACGTTTAGAGAAAATGGCACCCTTTCATTCAGCAACCAATGTCAGTCTTTATGTCGCCCCCCACTTCCTGCCCCCCAAATATATATAAATTCAAGAAGCTATCAAAATTTTACAGAAACAGCTAAAACTGGAAAGTTTTATAAAGTGTGTTAACTTAATCTCAACAAGATGAATCATTTTTCTCTGTAAGAAGTGTTTGAAAACTACTAGGATTCTACTGAGTTTTGTACACCAATTAATTTAGACTTTAATTTGGGCTGCATTTATTTGAGAGTAAAACTTTAGTCCACAGAGATATAATTAATCTATCTGCCAACATTTTATACTGTGAGTATCCATAGAACTTCATTCAATTTTATTCATAGCATGACAATTATCAGTATCTATTTATCATCTGCTTATTTATGTGTGTAATTTATCTCCGAGAGGACTAGAAGCACTTTGAAGACTGACACGGCGTCTGATTTATCTTGCATAAGTCGGGAGCTGAACATCAAAATGTTACTTAATAATACCATTGACTAAACATCTCTGTCAAGATTGTTTTCCAAACATCACAATCTCAATGTACCATGTAACCCTTGAGATAAGATGATTTCATTAAATCAGGAGACTTGACTGTCTATACCCATAGCAGACAGCGTTTGACAAGCACTTAAGATATTCTTTTCCTTCTTCTACAATTAACACAAACATCAAAATGTACAGGCTAACTATTGTGTGCATCTTCACTCTTAGAAAATGACTTATTGGCCAACACTATTACCAATATGAAAACACATCATATGTTAATAAAAAGTGGTTTTCTTGGTCTGTCTGTTATGAAAAAAATATTAATTACTTTCAGTTCAGGGAAATCAGTGATAATATATTGTTTGTTCTACCATTGCTCTATACTCTAGTTGGAATTGCTGTTACCTTTTCAAGAGAGTTTACCATTTCTAGTGTTTCCCTCCTTCGATGACTGTTTTGTTGCTGTGAAATGGTAAAATAATATTAAATTCTTGAAACTCATTACTTAACTTTCTTCAAATTTCAACATTGCTTTAATTCAACATGTAAATATACATATTGGGGCACCCTAATATGACTGATTCCATATCAACCTGATACAGATATTTATGTTCTTGTCATATGTGGATAAGGCAATTTTAGCATGCTATATTTTTATTTTAACAACTTTGGAATAATAAAGTATTTACTCAAAAGTGAATGTCATAAATTTCAAAACGTTTGCAACACTTTTTTTTTCCCCATGTTGAAGTTTTCTTTCCATGAAACCTCACTATTTTCTAACTCTCTTCATCCAGTCCTCATCCGTCCAATGGTTACTGTAAGTGGTCATGGATGGGAACTCTAATGGGGAACCTCACTGAGTGCAGGCTCATCACAACCCTGTCAAGAGCTAAGTAACCATGGACATGATAGACAATGCGTGACTATAGGCAGATTGTCCTGTAATCATTTTCATTAAGTGTTACACCTCTTTGATCATATCAGTCCTAATAATGACTGTCATACCATGGAGGGAACATAGACTAGCCCTGTCTACCTTTCTTTTATTCATCTCCATCACAACTGTTGTATAAAGAAAAATAAGCAAATATTAAAATAATAAAGCAAGACCAAATTAGTTTTATTTCTTTGATATTATGTAATTTTTTTTTCACTAAAAGATTAAAAAAAAGTTCTAATTATCACATTTTAAAGATGTACTCAAGGATAGTGAAGGCAAAACCTGTATTCCTATTCAGTGCCTTTTATGTAACAGTAAAATGGTTTGGTTTCCCAAGCGAGTTGCTTTTTTTTTTCCCAGATAATTACCTGTATAAGTCTTGTTTCCCTAATGGATCTATCAAGCAGGAAATATGTGCTTTGATATAGAAAAGCAGAGAAAGCTTCCTGCCACTGCCTCACAGATTCCTAGGGCAATTGGTAGGAGAAAATCCTTAACAGTGTTTGTTCCCTCTGTACTCCCATGTGTAAAATCAGTTTGAATCAACAGAGAAGATATAAGAAAGCTTGTTTTGAGGAGCTGAGACATCTCCCTCCTCCTTTTAAACTGGCATTCCACAAACATGTCCATTCTTCTTTTTCCACAATAAAACTCTAGTTGGCATTTTAATGGGCTTGCATTCCTTAAATTCAATGTTTGTCAATAAACTAACTTTTGGTTAAAGGTCTAAAACAATTGAAAATACGGCTACACTTGTAAAATTATGTATAGATAGTTGCCATACATTTTTTCAATAACTTTACAAACTGATATGTGATGCTATAAAGATATTTTGTTTTTAATTTATAGTTCCATTTAAGTATTGTATTGCCATTATTGTACTACAGTAATCACTTTTGTACTATAGTCTCAAATCTTTGCAATTTCAAATACAGTTGAAAAGCAAATTAATTTCTCCTTACATTATTATAAAAATCACTAAATATATTCTAGTGATAATGCTAACTATATACATATTTTGATGTAATACATTATTATGTAAATTAAACAGCTACTTTGTACTTTAAAACTTTATGACAAAAGACCAATACAATTAGGTTTTAGGGATTTTTTTTTTTACATATAGTAAACTTATTTTTAACAACTTTTATTGTCAAATGGATGAGAATAAAACATTTATGTAAGTTATGAGTGGTTATGTATATATCATGATTTTCAGTTTTTAATATTCTTAATAGATTGCAGAACTTGATCCATGTAAGGTATGGATCTCATGATATTCTATTTAAGAATTCATTGAAAAGTCTTTGGTCAATCCCTACCCTCAGAGCTCAGCAAGTACAGTAAAAGAGTAGGCAGAAAGAATGTAACAGGCAAATGAGATGCTGGACACTAAGATAAATCAAGACTCACTAAATTAGCATGATCAAAGCTCATAAACACTCAGAGACTGAGGCAACCTACAATACATGGGATCTGGCCTGATCAAGTCTAGGTTCTTTGAATATGTGCTCTATCTTCCAGTTTAATGTCTTATGAGATACCCGAGTTTGCATATAAGTGAATCTCGGACTCTTGTTCCTCCTCTTAGGCTCTTTTCCTTCTGTTGCTCTGTCTTGTCTAACTTCAGTATGATAGTTTTTGTTTTATCTTATCATATTTCATTTTGTTGCATATTAAAAAGAAAAATGAATGAATGCATGTAGAAATGAATGTCAACCTAGCCACTACAGAAAAGGTTAACTATGGAACGAACTGTCATTTACACCTACTGGGAGAGGGAAAGTCAGTTTTCTTCTCCAATGGAATGACACTGGATTCATTAAACATTCCAGCAAAGGTATATCATGTTGAGGAGTACTTGACAAACAAATATGGACTCCATGATTTTTTTTTGTTGTTGTGTATGTGTGCTTTTGTTTTGATGCTGTTTTGTTTATTTGTGTTTCTCTTTAGGTGAGAGTTGTAGCTGTGGCTTTGTTTGTTGTTTTTTCTACTTTTTGGTACATTTTGTTGCATTGGGTTTTGGGTTTCCTTTTAGTAAAACGACTTAAAGAAAGGAGGTTATCTGGACAAACTTGAGAAAAAAGAAATTTAATATGATTAAAATATTTTTAAATTGATTTTAAAAAATAAAAACAACAAAAAGAGAGAGAAAAGGATTTGCTATTATTTTTAGTATATATTCTTTCTAAATAATTCAGCTTCATAATATTCAGACTATCAGTTAAAGGATAACCAGGAAATTTTCATGAGATTGTGTTCTTTCAAGCATTTTCTGAGGTAAGATCTTCCTTCCCAGGTATGAATGAAGGTTAGAAAAAAGTGATTAATGCAGCATACACAAAAACAAAGAAATAATGAAAAAACCCAAAATATTATTTGCAGTTTCAGTATGCCTCAGTGATACAATTAATATTATTGTTTATATGTTCAAAGATCATTTTTAAATAGGGAGAAATTATATGTGAATGGCAATGTTCCTGGCTTCTTATTTCATCATTTTCTTTGCAAGAATTCATTCATTTACAAACAGGAAATTTCATTAAAAAAGGTTTATAGCTCTAGTTTTCATCTGTGATACATTGATATGTAAGTAGTGTCAGTAATATCAATTTAATGATTTGATTGTCTTCACTCTGTAGCTAAGAAGATAATTCGATAACTCTTATCTGTTAATCATAAGCATCAAAGTATTAACTGAATGCTGAATTATGTGTCTTCTTTGTGAATAGAATACATTGCCCTTTACTTAGATTCATGCTATAGTGCTGTCTTTTAGCATAACACAAACAAAGGGAAAATTAAGGTTGTATACTGGCAGTCATGTTCTCCCAATCTACATTAACTAAAGGACATGTTTGTCTGGATTATATTTTTTTCTTTATTTCTCTCACTCTTCAATCTTTCTCTCTATACTTTTTGAAAAGCATTTTATCCTATTTGAAATATTAAATTGATATTTGGTATAAGTCTACTTTTTATATAATTTCTATAAAATAACTTATTCCATCTTTGTAAACATATCAATTTTGAAATAGATGTCAACTGTCCATCTGCAGAGAAATAAATATATAACTAAACACTAGAAAACAGAAATAATTGACAATAGCCACAGGAATAAGTACTATGTTATTACTCATGGGAGTACACTACCAAGCAAGGTTTGAAATTCTATTGGGTATTTTTCTGTTTCTATAATGCATATTGTTGGCTTGTCAGAAATAACTATATTATCAGTGTGTGCTTTTTACTACAACACTGTCTTTATTAACTGGTCATCCTCACTATACATAGATACCAGTTTACAAAAAAATCTTGCTCCACCTATGTCTTCCACAGGTTCAAAAAGTAACTAGTTTTAAACTGCTTCGAATAGACAATATTCCAATTTTAGTTGCTTCTTATGATTTACCTCACAGATATTTTTCAGTTTTTACAACCAACAATTGATATTCTTAGCAATCTTATTCTTACTTCTCTATGTGTAATTCATATCTAAATTATTAAAAACAATAGAAAATTGTTGACTTGAGATTAGAGACTGAAGTTTTCACCAACGTGGAGGTGAAGTTGAGATGATTTTGGGTTGGTATCAAGAAACATTTGTATCTAATCACACTTTAGTGACAATTAGCAGTATGTCCAGGTCAATACTCCATTATGATTTGGCAAATTAATTATAAAGGATAAGTAACAAGTAGTATACATGTTTGCTTTTAACATTTATTTAATTTCAAAATGTATACATATATGTATATATAAATGTACTTACCTCATTACTCATATTATTAAGTATTACAAAGACAAAAATAATGCAGGCCAGCATAGTGAGAAGAGGATATCTTATGTAGTAATGTAAATTAATACAGGCTTACTGTGAGGCTTTAGGAAGAACTGATTATTTGTTTCAATAGTAGGACTATGAATAGTTCACATCTTTAGTTTCAGCATTTAGAAGTCTAGGTCACAGGACTATATTCTGTTTGAGGGTAGCCTGAGCTAAATAGTGAGATATAGGAACTCCTGAGCTAGAGAGTGACATTATGACTCGAAAGTAGAATAGACATAAAAACCAATAACATCCCTTCAAAACCCATTATATAAAAATGCACATAAAGCTAATATATGTAAAACTAATGTAATGTATACAGCCTACATATAACATACAAAGCACATACACAAATGTCATAAATAACCATGTTATATATACACATATATCATTACATGTACATGCTCATATATGTGTCTTAGATTTTCAAAGGAAATTGCAGTTTCAGACAATGAATTTTAAGCTATTACAACATTGTCCCAACAAGTAATATTAGTTAAAATAGACCCCATTACAATCAATAGACATTGGCCTGTGAATTTTTTTTTATTTTCTAAGTTTTTTTATTTACATTCCAAATCATTTCCCCTTTCCTGTTTCCTCCTGCCCCGAAAGTCCCATAAGCCACCTTCCCTCCCTCTTTTCCCCATTTAACCCCCTCTCGCTTCTCTGTCCTGGCATTCCCCTACATCCAGTCTTTCCAGGACCAGGGGTCTCTCCTTCCATCTTCTTGGAAATCTATTGATATGTGAATTGTTTCTAGGGTATTCCAAGAATCTGGGTTAATATCCCCTTATCAGTGACTGCATACCATGTGTGTTCTTTTGTGATTGGGCCTGTGAAATTTTAATTTGTCCGTTTCTGCAGCATAAACATCTGTGCTTTAGGGATCAGTGAAATCTTGAAAATTTTGGGTTGGCATTTGTGTTCTCTTAGAGTCTGTACGAGATCTGCCCAGGATCTTCTAGCTTTCATTGTCTCAGGTGAGAAGTCTAGTGTAATTCTGATAGGCCTGCTTTTATAGGTTACTTGACCTTTTTCTCTTACTGCTTTTAATATTCTTTCTTTGTTTAGTGCATTTGTTGTTTTGATTACTATGTGCCAGGAGAACTTTCTGGTCTGGTACAGTCTGTTTGGAGTTCTGTAGGCTTCTTGTATGTTCATGGACATCTCTTTCTTTAGGTTAGGGAAGTTTTCTTCTATAATTTTGTTGAAGATATTTACTGGCCCTTTAAGTTGGAAATCTTCACTCTCTTCTATACCTATAATCCTTAGGTTTGGTCTTCTCATTGTGTCCGGGATTTCCTGGATATTTTGGCTCAGGAACTTTTTGCATTTTGCATTTTCTTTAACTATTGAGCCAATGTTTTCTATGGTATCTTCAGCCCCTGAGATTCTTTCTTCTATCTCTTATATTCTGTTGTTTATGCTTGCATCTATGACTCCTGAATTCTTTCCAAGATGTTCTATCTCCAGAGATGTCCCACTTTGTGATTTCTTTATTGTTTCTACTTCCATTTTTAGATCCTGGATGGTTTTGTTCAGTTCCTTCACATGTTTGTTTGTGTTCTCCTGTAATTCTTTCAGGGATTTTTGTGTTTCCTCTTTAAGGGCCTCTACCTGTTCACCCATGGTCTTCTGTATTTCTTTCAGGGATTTTTGTGTTTCTTCTTTAAGGGTTTTTACCATTTGACCCATGTTCTCCTGTATTTCCTTAAGGAAGTTATTTATGTCCTTCTTGATTTCCTCTAACAGCATCGTGATATGAGATTTTAAATCCAACTCTTGCTTTTCTGGTGTGTTGGGGTATCCAGGACTTGCTGTGGTGGGAGAACTGGGCTCTGATGTTGCCAAATAGCCTTGGTTTCTGTTGGTAGGATTCTTGCGCTTGCCTTTTGCCATCTGGTTATCTCTGGTGTTAGTTAGTCTTGTTGTCTCTGGCTGGAGCTTGCCCCTCCTGTGAGCCTGTAAGCCTGTGTCTGAACTCCTGGCTAACCAACTATCTTCTGGCAGGGTCCATGCACAGAAGGCTGTGGAGCTGTCTGGTTCCCTGAAGCAAATGTTGACTGGAAGGGAGACTCCTTTCCCAACTGCTCCACTGATCGTATGCCTTGTGGGCTCCCAGCTGTACCCTTCCCGAGAGAAGGTGGAGATGGCACCTCCGCACTCAGAAGTGAAATCACTACTGGTAGATCACTCTCCCCTGGTGGGCTAAGCACAGAAGGCTATGGAGCTGCCTGGTTCCCTGCTGCAGATGGCGGCAGGAAGGGAAGACTCCTGTCCCAACTGCTCTACTCTGGAAAGTATTTTCTATTGGTTTCTTTTTTTAAAAGTTGTTGAAGAATTGAGTTGGGATTTTGATGGGGACTGCATTGAATCTGTTTATTGCTTTTGGCAAGATGGTCATTTTTACTATATTAATCCTGCCAATCAATGAGCATGGAAGATTTTTCCATCTACTGAGGTCTTCTTCAATTTCTTTCTTCAGAGACTTGAAGTTCTTGTCATACATATCTTTCACTTGTTTGGTTAGAGTCACACCAAGATACTATATATTGTTTGTGGCTATCGTGAAGGCTATCATTTCCCTTATTTCTTTCTCAGCATGCTTATCCTTTGAGTATATGAAGGCTACTGATTTGCTTGAGTTGATTTTATATCTGGCCACTTTACTGAAGTTGTTTATCAGCTGTAGGATTTCTCTGGTGGAGTTCTTTGGGTCACTTAAGTATAATATCATATCGTCTGCAAATAGGGATAGTTTGACTTCTTCCTTTCCAAGTTGTATCCTTTTGACCTCCTTTTGTTGTCTAATTGCTCTAGCTAGAACTTCAAGTGGTATATGGTAAAGATATGGAAAGAGAGGGCAGCCTTGTCTAGTCCTTGATTTTAGTGGGATTGCTTCAAGTTTCTCTCCATTTAGCTTGATGTTGGCTACAGGTTTGCTGTAAATTGCTTTTACTATGTTTAGATATGGGATTGCAAGCTGGTACAACCACTCTGGAAAGCAGTCTGGTGGTTCCTCAGAAAACTGGGCATGTCATTCCCAGAGGATCCTGTTATACCACTCCTGGGCATATACTCAGAGTCTTCCCCTGCATGCAATAAGGACACATGCTCCACTATGTTCATAGCAACCTTATTTATAATAGCCAGAAGCTGGAAAGAACCCAGATGTCCCTCAACGGAGGAATGGATTCAGAAGATGTGGTATATTTACACAATGGAATACTACTCTGCAATTAAAAACAATGAATTCACGAAATTCCTAGGCAAATGGTCAGAACTGGGACATATCATCCTTAGTGAGGTAACCCAATCACAAAAGAACACACACAGTATGCAATCACTGATAAGGAGATATTAACCCAGAAGCTTGGAATACCCAAGACACAATTCACATATCAATTGATTTCTAAGAAGAAGGAAGGAGAGACCCCTGGTCCTGGAAAGACTGGATGTAGCAGTGTAGGGGAATGCCAGGACAGAGAAGTGGGAGGGGGTTGAATGGGGAACAGGGGGAGGGAAGAGGGCTTATGGGACTTTCGGGGAGGGAGGAACCGGGAAAGGGCAAATCATTGGGAATGTAAATAAAAAAATATAGAAAAAAAGTTGTTGAGATGCTTGAAGAACTGGTTGTTAATTCCTAAGAAGTCAGATCAGTATAGTGGATGAGTAAAACTTGGGAGCCAAACTCATTCAACTTTGAATCATTGTTTGTAACATGATGTTGGACATTATAATGGAGAGAAGTTGGGCTCTTGCTGTTGATTCATTCTGGGTGTGCATGCATACTTCTTAAATGCCATGATTTTGCTGGGATTCAGAAAGTGTATTGGATCACAGCAGTGACCCCACAAACAGTGGCCATGATGGTTTTAGTGTTAGTTTGGCTTTGGGAATTGCTTCTGAGCTTTTTAATGGCCCAACCACTGAGCCTGTAATTATAGTTTGTCACATAAACTTTACTTTTGTCCCAGATTACTGGCCAAAGAAGATGCAGTTTGTCCTTTTGTGGGACCAGATAGGGCAGTAGTTCAAAGGAGTTTTTTATTTTAATTCTCAATTATTTTCTGAAATACTCAATTAAAGAACATTTTACCTTTGCAAATCACTTCAAATGCCTATCTTTGTCTTTTTTTTTTAATTCTTTGGCAGATTATCATTATGTAAAAGAATCAACTTCAGTGATTCCTACCATATCATCATCACCAACTTCTGTTTACTTGGCCACTGTGCTCCTCACCTTCAATGCTCTGGCTCCTTATTCAAACGTCTTAAATTATCACTGTGCTGTGAGTTCAATAGCAGTTACTGGGTCCAAATGTGTAGATGATATTTGGGGTTCTCTCCGATGTCCTATCATGCATTTTTGAACTCAAATAAGAAAACAAATCAAGTTTTGCTTTTGTCTAAAATAATTTCCAGAAAATAAACAGCATGTTGTAAGCTAATAGAATTATAACACAATGCGTGCAAGGGCAAATGGCTGTAGATTGTCTTTAAGGATTGTGCTTGTTTAGTAAATTAGTGATATGTAGATTCTCCTTTAGTCACCATGAGTTCGCTCGCACTGAGTAATTAGTTTTTCCTGCAGTATAGTGAATGTCTTCTCTTACCAGTTGTTAGAGTAGATCATCTAATTAGTATGCGTGAGGATGGGTTTAGTTTCAAGTTTGTTATATTCTGATGAAAATCACAGGACTAATACAGTCCACTGCCCTTTGGCACTTGTAACCTGGCTGATCCACATTCTGTCCCATGAATCATTCTCAGCAAGTTGTGATACAAGCCTCAATTGTGTTCAGGGCAAGGTCCAGATGACAGAGGCTTTTACATGGTGCTTCTGCAGATGACTTGGCTGTTGCACAGAGCTCCACCTCTAAGGTCCCTCTCAGCCCGGAGCAGAGAAGCACTTGGTAAAACCCTTTGGCTTGTCAACTTACTAACCATTAATTGGATCCAAAATTGACGTTCTTGTTCATCTATCTGCAAATGAGTCTATGGGTAAAATTTATAATATTGTTTTCTGTCATCTATTTTTTTCTTTTATCAGTATTCTTTATCGGCCTTGTAAACTCAGAAAGCCAGCAAGCTAATCCTATTATATTTCAACATTTTCTTTCCCTAGTCACTCTACTTCCAGAAAACGGCTTCTGTATTACAGGGGTGGGGTGCCTTTTATTTTTATTTTTGTTTCAAAGTATTATTACATTTTGCAACGCATATCATTGCTATGTCTCTCAACACTATATAACACACAAGAAAAAAGGTTCAGTCACATGAAAGAGCCACAAGATAAATGACTTGAAAGAAGCAACAGAAAAACAAAGGTTAAAGTCAGGAATATATTCGGTTTTATTGCCCACACATACCAGCAATAACAATAAAAACCACAACAACAATAATAATAATTCAGTTTTCTAAAAACGTAAATGGAAACAGATAATAAAGATAGGAAAATGTCTATTGGATCAAAAAAAATCTTAAAATTATTTTCCAAACTTCAAGCAGGATATTTATACATCAAAGAGTTTCATGAATTTAAAAATGTAAATTAATTATTAGTTGTTAATTCAAATTTCTGTTAACTGTTAAATCAAATTTCTATTATATTTTAAACCAGGAAATTGTGAAATCTAAAATTAAATACATTATAGCAATGATATATTTTGTTTTTTGCACAATTTTCTGCTGTGTTTTCAAAGTAAAATGTTCTATATATTATTTTCCTTTCAGGTAGAAACAAGGAAGGGAAGGTGATAGTAGGGAGATACACTATTATTAAATACTATTCAATTGTATTCTGATAATGTATAAATTAGAAAATGCTAAAGAGTTTATGCAATAAAATAATATAGAGAATATATGAGGCCCTGGTTCAATTCCCAATATTAATTAAATAATAATAGACTTACATTAAGTAACTAGAAAAAATATCATTACCACTGTGAAACAATGAAACTGTGTCATTACTAAATTTTCACAGTATAATATTATTTGTATATCAAAAACATTAAAATCAATACATGATATTCATATTCTAAGAAGTAGTGGCTACAGTATTATAGGAATTACCCAGCATGTGTAAAATTGTAGATATAAAGGCCAATAAATAGAAAACATGAAAAGCAAAATGAAACAAACGAAACATCAAAAGAATTTACCACTATAATCTTATCTTTCATAGTGAATGCTGCAACTATATTTTTGCTGCGTGAACATGTATAAAATTTGTAAATAAATCTTTGCAGAATTGCATGTTAGAAAATATGACATCATCTTAAATAATCATTATTTTTAAATGGCAAATAACATAATTTTGAAACACGGTAGCTATTGACTCAAGTCAGCCTACGCTCATATAATAATCAATATGCCTGAGGCAACATTGGAGAATATCAATATATTTTATTTTTGGTGTTACTTCATGAAATGCCAACCTCTAGTCAAGTGTCCTTGAGGGTACAACTTGTCAAGGGCATTGTGTTCCACTCCCTTTTCCCCATATGTCATGTTCCAAACATGACAGCCCAGATCCATTATTCCTTTCTCTTTTCTTTCCTGGTTTATCATTAAAAAGAACTCAAAACATTCTCCCCAAACAACGTTAATTATACTGATTTTTTCCCATACAGTATCGCCAAAACAATCTTGGGAAGATATGTAACTGCTCAGAATTGTTCAGGAGGGGGTGCAGGTAGTTCTCTGTAAACAATAGAGCAGGCAGGGTCGATTCTCCAAGTGAGGTCAAATGGAATTCAGGTCAGCATGACTTTAGCTAAGTTAAAAACTTCTTGAGTCTGACTGAGTGGTTTATCTTCCTTGCACAGTTTGAAACACAATAAAACTTTGGGACAAAGTTTATCCGTGACAATTATCACGACAAGTCTTTAAGTATTGCTACATTGAAACTTCCTTGCAAAATACATCCCTTTATGAATTGGCTACATACCATAAGAATGGATTCTTTTATTTATTTTCAAAGTATTTTTTATTGGATATTTTCTTTAGTTACATTTCAAATGTTATTCCCTTTCCCGGTTCCCCCCAATCCCCGGTTCTGGAACCCCCCTATCCAATCCCCTTCCCCTCCTTCTATGAGGATGTTTCTCCACCCACCCACTCCCACCTCCCTGTTCTCAATTCCCCTACACTTGGGTATCTATCAAGCCTTCATAAGAACAAGGACCTCTCCTCGCACTGATGCCTGACAACGTCATCCTCTGCTACATATGCAGCTGGAGCTACATGTACTCTTTGATTGGTGCCTTAGTCCCTGGGAGCTCTGGGGGATATGGTTGGTTGATATTGTTGTTCTTCCTATGGAGTTGCAAACCCCTTCAGCTCCTTCAGTCCTTTCTCTAACTCCTCCACTGGGGACCCCAAGGTCAGTCCAATGGTGAGCTGCGAGTGAGCATCCACCTCTGTATTTGTCATCTTCTGGCAGGGCCTCTCAGGGGACAGCTATCTCAGGCACATTTCAGCAAGCACTTGTTGGAATCCACAGTAGTGTCAGATTTTGGTGACTATATATGGAATGAATCCCCAAGTGGGACAGGACAGTCTCTGGATGGTCTTTCCTTCAGTCTCGCTCTATGCTTTGTCTCCATATTTGCTCCTATGTGTACTTTGTTCCACTTTCTAAGAAGAACTGAAGCACCCACATTTTGTTCCTCCTACTTCTTGAGCTTCATGTAGTCTGTGAATTGTATCTTGGGTATTCAGAGCTTTTGGACTAATATTCACTTATCAGTGAGTGCATACCATATGTGTTCTTTTGTGATTGTGTTACCTCACTCAGGATGATATTTTCTAGATCCATCCATTTGTCTAAGAATTTCATGAAGACATTGCTTTTAATTGCTGAGTAGTATTCCATTGTGTAAATGTACCACATTTTCTGGATCCATTCCTCTGCTGAAGGACATCTGAGTTCTTTCCAGCTTCTGACTATAATAAATAAGGCTGCTGTGAACATGGCCTTGTCTTGTTGACTGAGAAACAGCATTCAGGATAATGGCATAGTGAGGAGAGATTTGTTATAAGCATAAGGATGGGTTCGATTGACTGTGACTACAAAGGGCATGGGCCAGCCCTCTTCAATACAGTGAGTTCTGTTGACTGAGAGTGAAGACTAGGGTGAAGGCCTGAACAGTGCTCAAGATTTCCGGTGATTCAGATGAGAGCTGACTTCATAGAATTGCAAAGGATAGATTTTTAGACAATATCCACTCCATTCTTCATGGTGAAAAGGCTCTGTTTCCTTCTGATACGTTATTTCTCCACTGTTGAAAGGAGCCCATTCAAACCAGATTATGTTATATTAAAGGAGGGTTTATTGAGAAGCTGCTTCATCGATTGAGGCCAGGGGGAGATGACATGAAGAGAGTCTGGCGAAAGAGTCAGGGGGAAGAGAAAGAGCGAGAGCGAGAGCGAGAGAGACAGAGAGAGACAGAGAGAGACAGAGACAGAGTGTATTGGCTGGATTTGTGTGTTAACTTGACCGAGCTGGAGTTTTCACAGAGAAAGGAGCTTCAGTTGAGGAAATGTCTCTATGAGATCCAGTTATATGGCATTTTCTCAATTCGTGATCAAGGTGGGAGGGCCCATTGTGGGTGGTGCCACCTCTGGGCTGGTAGTCTTGGGTTCTATAAGAAAGCAAGCTGAGCAAGCCAGGGGAAACAAGCTGGTAAGTAACATCCTTCCATGGCCTCTGCATCATCTCCTGCTTCCTGACCTGCTTGAGTTCCAGTCCTGATTTCCTTTGGTGATGAGCAGCAATGTGGAAAATGCAAGCTGAATAAACCCTTTCCTCCCCCAACTTGCTTCTTGGTCATGATGTTTGTGCAGGAATAGAAACCCTGACTAAGACACAGAGAGAACACAAAATATCTGGGTTTTATAGAAAGAAGCCTCTGGGAGAAGAGCATTTCAGATCCTGTGCTCGAAAGTTCAGGGTTGGAGGCAGGGTATGCAAGGGGGACTGAGGGATACTGGGAGAAATGGAGGCCAGGTCTGTTTAATATGTAAAACATGCACCTCAGTGCATTGTCTAGATCCAAAACCAAACATCTTCACTTAATGAAAAAAAAAGGCTGCATGTTTAACAATTCTAGTGCTTACTGAAACAGTGCATTCTAAAAAATTGTATGGTATCACTTGTATGTATGTTTTGGGGGCTCACCATTTGATATCAGTAACCAGTTGCTATGCTAGTCACTTGGGAAGACTGTTTTGCCCAATCTCAGCATCCTTAGAAAAAGGATAAAATACCCTAATATGAGAGAAGGAAGGCTCATGAATTCTCCCTCACGTTTAGCTAAAATTAATCTACTTATGGAAACATATGTAACAGATTCAATTTAAAAAGTAAATTTGATATAGAGTTTATGTAATATACAGTTTGACTATCTTGACAACATTCCCAGCCACTTCCTTGTGTTTTTGACATTAAAATTATCACAGCTCTGA